>VXAX01002258.1:305659-381566 GCA_013399835.1 Leptocoma aspasia | reverse complement strand
TTTTTTTTTTTTTTTTAGTTACTATCAAATTTTTTAAGGCAGCTGCTGGAACTTTTAAAAATATAGGACAGTAAGATAGATTTCTTATGTATTGAGGAAGTACTAGCATATAACATAGAGTTGCTCATTCAGTCTATAAGAACAGCAGACTGTTAGAGAAGCCTTCAGATCTGATGCTTGTGCTGGTGTTTCATTTAAGAATATAATTTATTTTGAATAAATGTTTGTTCACAGTATTAAGAGGCTTTGCCAAGTACAGAATCTCTGTGTAGAGGACACTAAAGGATAGCCTCAGCTAGAATACACTAGAGTAACTATACCATAGCAGAAGTGCTTCACAGCTGGCATATCAGAACAATTCCTCTCTGGAATGCTGCATCCAAAACCACCTGAATGAGGAAGTTCCTCTTCTCACTGGCATGGCTCTTGTTGCTCCTTTTAGGCCTGCTCGATACAGTGTGCAATTTCCTTGTTGCTTCCATTTCTCCTGTTCTTCTCTCATTTCCATCCTGTTGTTTTGAATATATAGAACAAAATCTGGAAAGAGTATCTTGAGAGTTTTCATTCATATTTAGTGTCCCTTTGTGTCTTGCAAGCAAATGCTATTTACATTTGTGTCAAAAACCTGGTTAAAAATCAGCTTTCCTAATTTGTAATTGCCATAGTGATTCATATAAAGAAAGCTCAAAATCTGATGCTCCTAATGCATTGGGGAAGTTTCAGTTGTGTATAAGGCATTAAAATGTTCCTCTGTACATTTGAATTGTACAGTCTTAAGTTTCAGTGTCACTGTCTTCTGAAAATTAATTTCCTTGTAACCTGAGCCTTCGGGATAAAGAATTAATAAGGGTGGGGTTTTTTTTTTTTTGCTTTTTGTAAATACAATAACATCTTGTGTCTGTATGAGGATCAGAAACCTCCAGTAGCAATTTTGCTAGAGAATCAAGAGGCATTTCTCCTCCAAAATCCTGAAGGCTTCATTATAAACTTTACCAGCTGATAGGAAATATGCCCTTATAATCATAATTTCTATCATCCTTGGCCACAATGCTCTTCTCTTTTTAATTGCTCTTTTGCTTTATGAATTATTTTTAGTCGTGGTAACAAGCTGTGCTATTTTTATTAAATAAAATCTGCCAAAACATCAAGAATCTTCTATCTCAGTGTGTCAAGGAAAACCTGTCTTGAAAAGGCATAATTTAGAATGTATGTCACTAACAAGGCAACAAAAACCATTTTCTTCTTGACAACTAATAAACTATTTTCTCATAACCACTTTTCAAAAATCGCTGTTAGAACATATCAAATGTTATTGACATGAGCTAGATATTAGGGCAAAGAGAAAGGTTCACCATGTTGACCTAAGTATGCCTCTTTTTTTCACTGGATTTTCTCAGAAGGCTGAATCATTTCCTTTTTCCTAATGACTGATTTATTGGCTGTTCCTTCCCTGTTAGAATCACACAGATGGTGTGATTCTTTTACTGCATTTCTGGGGCTTCTTTTTGAATTGCTTTAACTTTTTAATCAATCTGTTCCTCAAGCCTTCTTGTTCATTACGTTGTGGTACAAGTCAAGTAATGTGTGGTTTTTCCCCTAACTCTTGATATTATTTTTAACTATCATCTCAGAATGACTTTACTACGTATAAACATTCTACTACTTCTTTTATTATTACCATTGTAAAGGTTATTATTTCCTTTGAGAGGTCAAAATAGTTCTGTAGTGTCCCAAGATGACCATTCGTGATTTAGCTGACTAAGATTTGTACTGTTTTTTCAAAGCATCCTCTTTTTCTTCCCTTTTGAAATGTTCAAGTCAGAGCTATTGCAAAATTAAAATAATTAAGAACATGTGTTTTTCTTTAGCTTTTTACAGACAAAACAAAACAACACAAAGCAAGCAAACAAAAAAAAACAAATACAATTTTTAAAAAGCAATAAAAGAAGTGGAATATGAGATGGAAATTGAAATGTTCTGCATTATAAAGGCCAGGTAAATTAGGGTAGGAAGCAAATGGATACTTTCAGGAGGCAACACAGTCTCTAACCAAATCCAAAGTTTTTCTCCACAGAGCTGCTCTCCAATAGGCCAGCCCTGTGCTGGTACTTGGGGTTATTCCTCCCCAGGTGCAGCACTCTACACTTGCCCTCCTTGACCCTCTCTGAATTAGGTTTCTCTCTGCCCAGCTCTCCAGCCTGTCAAGGTCCTATGAATGTCAGCACAGCCTTCAGGTGGATCAGCCACTCCCCCCAGTTTTTTATCATCAGCAAACTTGCTGCGGTTCCATTCGATCCCTTCATCCCAGTCATGGACAAACAAGCTGAGTAAGACTGGACCCAGCACTGATCCCTGGGGAATGCCACTGACTACAGGCCTCCACCTGGATTCTGCTCTGCTGACCATGATCCTCTGAGCTCTGCCATTCAGCCAGTTCTTGATCCATCTCACTGTCCATTCATTTAACCCACACTGCCTGAGCTTACCTGCAAGGATGCTGTGGGAGACAACGTCAAAAGCCTTGCTGAAGCTGAGGTAGACAACATCCACTGCTCTCTCCTCATCACCCCATCCTGCCAGGCCATCACAGAAGGCCATCAGATTGGTCAAGCATGAGTTCCCCCTTGTGAATCCTGGTGAAGCTGACCACCCTTGATCACCTTCTTTTCTTTCCCATGCTTGGTGGTGACACCCAGAATGACCTGTTACCTCACCTTTCCAGGGATGGAAGTGGTGTTGACTGTTTCCCAGTAGTTTCCCAAGTCCTTCTTTCCCTTTTTGAAGATGAGTAACACTGGCTTTTCTCCATTCGTCAGGAAACTCTCCTGTTCTCCATGTTTTCTCAAAGATGATGGAGAGGGGCCTAGCAAGAACGTCTGCCAAAACCCTCAGCATCTGTGGGTGCATCCCATTAGGTACCATGGGTTTATGAGTTTTAAATTCTTCTAACCATTGTCTCACCCATCCCTCTATGACCAAGGGCACGTTTTTCTTTCTCCAGCCTTCCTCTCTGGAGGA
Organism: Leptocoma aspasia; assembly: GCA_013399835.1. Taxonomy (NCBI): domain Eukaryota; kingdom Metazoa; phylum Chordata; class Aves; order Passeriformes; family Nectariniidae; genus Leptocoma; species Leptocoma aspasia. The sequence continues at coordinate 378,548 of VXAX01002258.1, read as the reverse complement.
AGAGAGAATCCTGAGGGCCAGTAATGAAGACTGAGGCAAAGAAGACATGCAGTGGTTCTGCCTTCCCTGTGTTTTCCATCACCAGGACACCCATCCGATTCAGCAACGGCCTCAGCTGGTAAAATTCCCACTTATGCTGTGATATCTGTAAGATTTTTATATATTCTCCGTTACAATCAACTCCTCAGCACATTTTATTGAAAACTGGAAAACAAAGAACAAAAAGAATGTTTGGGTTTTTTTCCAAGTCTGTAAATAGATTGATTATGATTAGGCAGTGAAGAAGAAATTGAACAATTTTTTTTTTTTTTTTGTGAAAAGACTTAGGAAAAAATACTTGAGAAGCTCTTCATTTGACAAACCTGTGAGTAACAACATTTTCAGAAAGTGCAGTCTAGAAACACTTGATCCATTTCAACTACAGTTATTGCATTAACTATTCAGAAATCTGCATCAAAAGATCATTAAATCTTTAGCACACTATGAAAAACATTCAGTGGCCCAGTGAAATCTCAGAAGTGGAAACTTGCTTTGTACTGACATGGAGTGTTATAACAAAAGTCTTCCATAGGCAAAGACAAACTTGAAAAAATACTTTCACTTCCACTTCCACTTCACCACAATATTAAGCATCAAAGGGAAGAAGTCTATGAACTTCTGTGTTCCTTTTTATCCTTTTTTCTTTCTTTTTTTCTTTTTTTGTCAGAATAATAATGCTGAGCTAAAAAAAATATCTGTTTCCAGACACTAGTTAAGACATTTAGTGGTCTTGCACTTACACAGGAACATTAGACTCACTAGATTTTTTAGAGGACTTAGAAATCCTGAACAACATAATTAAATAATGCCAACTTTTAAAAGTAACATAATAGTACAAATCAAAAGAATAAAAGTGAATAAATGGATCTTCCGTTGACAGAAAATTTATGTGAGTTAAGTTAATAATTACTCTTTCAGTATAAATGGAGATGAGTTTTCTGCCAAAAAAGAAAAGAAATATATCCATGGGTTATTTTATTGTTTTGAAGGGACTAAGGATTTCAGTTTTAAACTGCATTTCTCACAGACAAATTCACACCTTTAAACTTCAATGTCAAGCTTTCTGGTGCACAGTTTATGAGGCTATTTAATCAAAGACACCTTAAGATTTTTTTTTTCCATAGTATTTACTACTGCTGAATATTCTTGAAAACTTGTCTCAATGAACTAGTGTTTAAAATTTGTATAATTTGCTGTATAAGCATGTATTCACAGCCAAGAATATGCCAAACAACTATGGAAGTATTTGGGCAGTCTACCCTAATACATTAGAGGGATTTATGACACATTTATTTTATGATGTTCTTCCTAATACGTATATTGGAACCTAACTTAAAATGGTGCAACTCAATGTTTATAGCCAGATGTAAACACTTTGGATGATTTTCACACTTCAAAAATTGACCTCTTTAAGTATTTACTGTTTATATATTTATTTAAATACTTATCATTCTAAAACTTTTTTGCTTGAAGCCAGTGGTCTTGTATAAGTGATTGGCCTGACACATAATTTGAAATTTACTACTCATTAGTTTTCTATCAGGATATGAGAAGGCAAGCTCATCAAAGTAGTAAAGGAGGCACAAGCCCCAGATTATTTACTGCATCTGAATTGTGCATGAAGCTTGTAGCAATGCCTTTTAAACATCTGTTTGTAGCATTTTATAGCCCTTCTGATTTATTTTCAATGGGTAGTTTATGCTTATGGTTTGGAAATCTTTGTTCAGTAAGTAAGGAAGTGAATAGCAGGGAACCAAACATTTCTGCAAGTGAGAGATCTGCTGGTATGTACTGTCTCCCAGGTGTGCTGTAAGAGAAGGATACACACAAAAAAAAAGATGGAGGGAGAGAGAGAGCAATGTTGTGATAAATGTCTTGCAGCTGGGAAGAAAATTAATGAGAGTCAGATTTTTATTTATCTTAACAGTGCAAACACATCCAAGGAAGTTCTCTAATCATTAATTTGTCTGCACTGTATAAAGCATATACTAACTAGTCTTTTAGGTACCAGTTCTCATGTCCCATACAGTTATTTCTCATTAGGCTTGTGATTCTCCCTAACAAAGAATTTTTCATACTCTGACGTGAGTCTTCTTAACCTGTTAAAAAAAATAATTTCTTTAAGCCATAGAAAAGTGAGCTTGAGATTACTAATTTTTTTCTGCCTGTATTTAGCAAGTAAGGACTTTGTTTGGGAAATTTTCTTAAAATAATTAATTAAGAATTATGTTTTTCCCTTTTGCAAATGCTAAAAAATAATTATCAAATATGTAATTGCTTTTATGCAAATGTTATAACATATAGTATACACACATCTGACTACAATCTACAGGAGTTTAAAATTTAAATTTAACATGACGGCCTCTGTGGAGAACAGACATTTCAGGGGTTTATTTAAGTTTTTCATAAGAACTCTGATTTTGTTTTGAAATCTAGATACTAATACAAGATATATATATTAAAGCTCATGTATGAAATAAAATTATGACATTAAAGCAAGTATTATACTTCACTAAAATGTCTATGGATCTTTCTTTAGAGATGCTCTAAGTAACGAATGAAACTAGGCTTCTACAAAATAATAACAACAGAGATTTTAAGTGTACAAGGCAATGGGAAAAAAGTCTGGGGGAAAAGATGATACATTCAGTTTTGCCTCAAAACCTCCTTAGTGTCTTGGAAGTAAAGACTTCTGTTGCAGAAATAAACCTGATGATTTCTCCATGGCTATGACCTTCAAGTTAGAAAATCTTTAGATGCCACTGCAGAGAGTCTGGCATCTTTGCATCAACTCCAGTGACAACAGAGTAGTAAACAACAGAGGAGATTGATTGCAGGAAGGTATCATTATGCTCAGTGTGCTGCATCTCTTATTTAGTATGTGAGTTTTGTTCAATTTCTTCTACAGAGCACAGTTTTGGATATGTCTCACTACCACCCACAAACTGAAAAAAAAACCCAAAACACAAACAAACAAAAAAGTATAATTTTACTTATTGCACCTGAAGTGCCCTATTTAATGAATACATTAAAATCCCAGTGGGTAGACTTCCTGTTCAGAAGCCATGAGTGTAATTCATAAATGCATCAGAGTTGTAGAAAAATAGTTAAGAATGAGTTGTCTATGGCTCTAAAAAGATTTTTGAGTAATTTAATACATCCTATTTATTCAATAAGATATGAAGGAGTCCTGTGAAAAGAAATGGAGAATTCATTGCACTTGAAAGAAAAAAAGAAAATGAAAGGTCAAACCTACCAAATAAAAAGTCCAATATCCTTCTTTCCAGAGGAAAAAAAATTATTTCCATTCTTCTATGAGGAGCTAGTTAAAAAACAATGCGGGTTTTCACAATTATTACCTAACATACTCTGTCCTGTATGTTTGAGCTTTAGCCTGGCTTTTCTATGTTTAATAATGTTTCTGAAAGTATATTTAAACGTTTTAATGGAGCATCTAAATTAATAAGCTGATCCACCACTATACCATGAGATTCCTGTATTACAGGGACAGAATGGCTGAGGCAGGCAGGGACCTCCCAAGATCTCCTGGTCCAAACCTTGTGCTCAGGCAGGGTTAGGCTGATCAAGCTGCTGTTCCCTCCAAGATGCCCTTCTTTTTCTAGAAAAACTTAAAATGAGTGCTTGGGGATAAAATGGCTACTCCTTTGGGCTAGGTAAGTTTGTGATATATTCCACCTCCAGTCATCACTTATGCCAGTTTCCTGGCAGTTAAACTAATGGCTTGGTAGAGAGATCTTTCAGGCTGTTCCACAGAGATTTATGTGGACTATACTGCACTGGGAAGTTTAAACAGTAAATCTACTACGGAGTGATAACTGAAGAACCAACAGAAACTGGGAAAACAGGGAAGTAAAAGAGCCATGTAGCAGTGTACCCAGAAAGGGGAGGAATGCCTCTAGTGAGGAGAAAGCAGAATGAAGCATTATCAAAATCTAACAGCATCCTTACTGACCCTGAAGTTTCCTACCTTCCCCTTAATTTTATTCTACTTGCTGCTTAGTTCCTCACGGTGTTCTGGGGTTGTAAACAATATTTTATAATAGTGCATACAAGTGATATATCGCTAACAGGGTTGCCTATAACAACCTTAAATTGTAGTAACCTGCTTTCAAACTTGTCTATAAAATATCAGTCTAATTCACCATGAATATTGTTTTCAGTAAACTATTTTCTTTATTTGATTTTCTCTGGAAAAGGCCTGCAAATATTTCCTGAATTAATGAAAATGAAGAAACTTTGTGAGAAAGCCGAGACTGTCTTAATTATTGCATGTTTAGCATAAGACATTCTTAAAGGGCTGCTGGCACTTTGAATAAATTTTGAGTCTTAATGGCATTTTTATGAATATAAATGTAAAAGCACTGCAGGGAACTTTATCACAGCTTCAAATCAAGTTGTTCCTTCAATCCATTTTACCATAGTGGTCACAAAATGCAAGTTTTCTCAAAATCAATTCTGGGTCACTTTGGATTTGATTTTAAGAAAATTAGTTCAACCTTTTAAAATGGTTGTTTGTTCCATTTTTGTCATTGCGAAACAGGATGAAATGTTTTCTAATTTGCAAATTCAGTAACCTGTTCTCTTCCATAGACAGAATTGATGATAATTAACACTTTCCAAGTGTCTTACTGAGAACACATATATTTAAACTGATAAAAACTGTCAATTTTTTCAGCACCTCAGAGGGTAGAGTTAGATTAGATCTTATAAAAACATTCTTTACTGTGACAATGGTGAGGCACTGAAACAGGTTACCCAGAGAATTTTTGGATGCCCTATTCCTAGAATTGTTTAAGGTGAGGTTCTGAGGGGATTTTGATTAACCTGGTCTTCTGGAAGGTGCCTCTGTCCATGGCACAGAGTTTGGAACTAGATGATTTTTAATGTCCCTTCCAACCAAAACATTCTATCATTCTATGATTTGCATTTCTTGATGTTGTACCTATAAATTTTACACTAAATTGAAAACCATGTCTCGCTTGTAAAGCTCTGTATTTCATATGGAAATCTGAAACCTTGATGATCAGCCTTGAAAGTGAAGTACACAAGAAGTGGTAGCTACATTTTTTTTTGTATCAAATCATAAATCATCCTAGAATAAACTATGGCTAAAAAGTTCCTTAGCATAGAGTTCATGTCAATGCCAATTATGCATTTGTTAAATCCCCGTGATACGGAATTTCCATCCTGCCAATACAATTAAATATCCAAACCAAAGACTCCAGTGCTCTTATAAATGTGGTTATGTTCACTATGATATCTTCTATAGTTACGCTGGTGTTGCAACTAATTTTGTCTCAACTGTTAGTTCCTGAATTTTGCGGGTGTTTTGCAAATATCCTACCCAGTTACTATAGGCAGAAGCCATTGCTGAACATGTTTGTTCCTTACACGTCCACCATGATATGATACAAAAGAACATAACTACCACTACTTTTGTAAGTTGCCATTATTTAATCCACAGAAATCTGTAAATACTTCCAGGCTCTCATTGTGCTGGCATGAACTAAATTAATTACAAACTAATTTATCAAACTGAAACCTTCAGATGCTGTGTCAAAAAGCTGAAGGATCCTGAATATTCACAGGCATTTTCATGTCCGAAAAGGAGTTAATTACTAAGTTAAAATGCTACTGAACAGAGAACACCAGAAAAAGAAGATGTAGGCATCTGCATCCATATTCTAAGCCTTTGGATGTCATTTTGGTATGCAATTTTTAAACCTCATTTTTTGTTGTTTGTTCATAGCCAATAATATGGAAAAATCAGGAGATCTGAGTTCTGTTACTATCAGAATTGTGATTCAGCAGTTAATCTATTCTCATTACAGGTTTATTGCACAATTAATTTATTAAAAACTCAGACAAATTTAATGTCTGGGAAATTTAACAGTCAAAACATGTAAAATCTAGATCACTACCCAATTTATATCACTAAATTTAGATCACAAATTAGCAAGATCTAAGTGCCAACACTTCAGATTAATTCCTGCCCTTATGACTTTTTGGTAACCTCAGTAAATACTACGTAAGTTGAAATAATCAATAAGGAATTTTGTTTTATTGTGAGGAAAACTGGATTGCCTTGTAAAACTGATCCTTACATAGAGGTGTTTTAGTGCCACTGAAAATATCTTATTTTATAAGATATTTTCAGTGGCACTATTATATTATATCCTATTATCATGCAAATTGAGTTTTCCTTTGCAGTACAAAGACCAAAACCCAGTGTCTCGATATTTAATGGTTTAGCTCCTCTCAAACCACAACCAGTAGTTGCAGAATCTAAGTATTTTGAATACCTAGGCACAAAGGATTTGTTTTGTACCTTCATTGTTACAGCTAGTATACACAACTGCTCCAGTCAGATACTGTGTTTCCATGAATTAATTTTGTGCGACTAAATTTGTGTGATGTGCATAAGAGCAACTTTTTTATCAATAAAGAATTCATATAGCAATGTATGTGACTAGATACTGAGGCATGGACAAGGCTTGAGTACTTACACTAAATTCAGTGAACCCCTCAGAATGTTTCACAGGTATGTATTCTAAAAAGCAACAGCAAAGTTCTCACTGGCTTAAGATCAGAGTGAGCCTACGAAGTGTGCTGCTATACCAAATTTCATACCTATGCAGTAAGTAGCACATAGGCAGTAAATATATTCCAACACCATAAATATTTCATATTGTGTGCTAGAAGAAAGATAGAGAAGTACTTTCTTTTTCCCTTGTTTTATCTCGGTTTGAAAATTCTTCTCTTCTATCTGCTGTTCTTCCTTTTCTTAGGTTGTGCTGTTAGGCAGAAGGTCCACAGGAACAAACATCTAGGAGACAACTGTGAAAGGAAAACCCTTGACTTAGCTTGATTTGCAAAATGATTAGGAATTTCCTCATTGATTTTTCTAGAAAGTGATGTGCTGATTTCTGAGCTTACAGAAGGGTATTTAACAGGTGTAGCACGAAAATTAGTTATGATTCTGCCTTTGAGGATAATGCAGAAAAAGATGTCCTTCTATAGTTATTACTGACATAGACTCTACAATGTTATTACATGTAGATTGTAGGGTGCAGCTCTACTTGAGCATGAGAAAAATCTGTGTTTTTAATATATTTGCTTTATTGTATCTTTCAGCATAAAGTTTTAACCACTGGTTATGACACTCCTTTCCTTGGGTAGCTGCCTTCAAAACAGTGCTTCTGTTTCATAGATGTGAGAAAAGAGTAAGAACTCTGTCAGATCAGTAGTGCAATACTAAGATATTTTGACTGCATTTCAACTGCATTTCAGTGAAAACAGACCACACTCATTTGGTACTAGCCTCCGCCTAGACATAGCAGCTGTAGCAAAACCAACTTCACTTATTGCAGTTAGAAACAGACTTGAAAATCGTGTGACCTCAGCAGCTGTATTTGTTTCAGGGGCCTGACCTAGGCAGAAATTTCAGCAAGACATTTAGAATGGGAATATAAACATATCTTTAAAAAATTCAAGCAGAAAACAGCCCTTGAAGGTTAGATGAACCAAATGGTTGCCTACTGCAGGGCAGAGAATTCAGTAAAACTCAAAAATTTGAAATCAAATACATATAATCATGAAAAACAGCAGGACTTGTTGTCACGTGGTCTCTAAACAGCTTAACCATACGCTGTGGAGTATCAAATTTCTTCACACCACAAGCAGTGAAATGAAACACTTGAAAGAGCACCGGTGATCTTATACCATTCATCTTTCTCATTAATTTAGACTGCAGGGAAACAATTGATGAAGGAACTAAGCCTAGACATAATTGCCACTGATCCTGACTGCTGTTGTGAAGTCCTCATGAAGACGAGGAATCAATAGGACCTACTTTAGGACTTTCAGTCTCCAACTGACTCTTGCAAAAAAAAGCACAATTAACATTCATTATCTTCTAATAAAAAATATCTCCTTTGCTCTTAATCTGTTATTATTGAAGAGGGATCTCCCAGGCTCTGTTTTGTAGGTAACTGACACCTGTGATTTCCTGCTAGTTTTCAGACTCCTTAGGGCTGGGGGATTTTAAGCATCTGAGGAAGTTGATTATCTGATAAGCCCAGACATACAGGAATTCATGTCCTAGCCCTTCAAACTATTTTTAACATTGCAAAGTTGTCAGCATCAAATAGATGAATGACTGCTTATGCCTGATGGCAGAGGATAACATTTGAAGTATGGGGCCACTGTGTAAGGTGTCACCTTGTTCAGATGAAAAACCTTACCCTATCAAGAAAATTGTCACTATTTTCATGAGACTAAAAATGCTTTTAGCAACTTTGGCAGCTCTTCAGGTCTCAAAGGCTGGCTGGCACTATATGCCTTTCACAAACAATATATTTTTCCATATTCAAGAAGATCAATCATTGAGCCTTTGAGAAAAGGTAGAGAGAGGATTTTAGCATCTCTGTCTAGATCTGGTATTTTATACCTCCATTAAACTTATGGATAAGTAATGTAGTACTTCTTTTCTCTCACAGTTTATAGTATGTACAATAACAGAGCTTCTGCAAGTTTCTCAGACGGGACTGAACAACTATGAGACACAATGAGTAGGATTATGGGTCTTGATTTCTCATCTGAGGCATTAACACAGAATTTTGCTAAATTATGAACAAACATCTATCATTCCGGTGGAAATCTATGGTCTTTGTTATAGGAGTTTAATTTTTCAATATTATTTCACATTTTAAAAATTAGTTAGAGTGAAAAAGAATGTGTGAAATCTTTGTGCTAATCTTTATCTACCTGCTTCTAAACAAGCAGGTAGATGCCATGACCCCGGCCTGCATCCTGAAAACTGCTTTTGGCCAGTAGAATTCCCAAATCTGTTTGACTTGACAGCACCAAAGAATTGCTGCCTACCTCTTGAGCAAGGTTTATTGAGCACCATAAAATAGGTATTTCCCATGCCTGTCTCAAGCTCACAGGCTATTAATCTTCTCTCTGAATGTCTGCTGTGCTGAGCTTTGAAAAGCCACAATGGGAGTAAGTACTGAGCCCAACAGCCTTTCTGCTAAATAGATTATATGGGTTGTAGGAGATAGGTTAAAAATATTGCCTTGCTCACAGATGCTTGAATGAACTACTGTCTCTCAGGAATGTATCTTATCCATGGCTACAAGAAGACTTTCTGTGATGTGCTTAAGCATGATATAATGTAATATTTATGAATACATTAATGGTGAGTGCGCTCCTCTGTCTGGGTTTACTGTAATTTCTAGTTTAAAAAATATCTGAGTAATCCAAAGCTTACGTATGTAGGTTTCAAGTCTTTTACTTGCATTATAATGCTCACATTTATTCTTCAAGCACTGCATTAGGACAAGACTTCATAAATCAGACCTGAAAATCATTCTTGCTTCAGAGCACATACCTGAAAGGAAAGTGAAAAACTGACTGTACCAAAATGCTTTTCTTAGAGTTTAGTCTTGCAGCAGCCCAATTCTACATTGCAGCTGAATAAACTGGTTAATCAAACCTCCTTGAAATTTAAACCTTCATAATTTCTGTTCTGTCCCCTGCCCATCTTACATATAAAATCATTATTTTATATAGAAATATTTCAAAATACCTAGTTTTCAAGTATTATAGAGTAGGTAGAAAATTGAGGCCTCTAAAAGAATGAATAGCAATGAGTCTTATTCCAGCTGATGATGACAAGTACTCATCTGAAGGACTTTTCTTTCCTTTAAAAAGTTGTGGTGCCTCCTAAAGTAAATCTCAAAGTAAACCAATTTTGGTTCCTTTGAGAAAAAGATTTACTTCTTGAGGTGTGATAGCATTTTGTGGGGAGCTATAGTTCCCCACCTGTTATTCATTATGAATTAGCCTATCTTTCCAAATATGAGTTTTTTAGACAGGCTCACCTCTCTGTAGACATTTACAAAACCAAGTATTTCATGATGTCCAGAGAAAATGTCCTTGGTTAGTGTAGAGGTACGATTCAACAAACCACAGCACCTATACAACATAGAATCATTCATCTTTCATACACATATCACCAGATATGTCGGATTTTTTTACCACTAACATTTGATTTTTTTTGCTCTATCGAGTAGCTATTTTTCAGTTTTCATCTAATAATACTCATCAGTAAAACAAGCATATTCTTATTTTGTATAGGTTTGCTACTAGAAGGCTAAATTTTTATCATAAGTAAAAAGTTATCTCCAAAGGCTATATCAGATTTTGAAATGCAAGACTAAGAAAAGCAAAATACAAAAGGTAATTACAACACAGTTAATGTTGAGGTGGTATTTACAGACTAGACAAAAATACTCCAGTGATTAAATTGTATTCTGTGGCCTGCAGGTAGTGAGATCTCAAGCTGCTTGTTCAAATTCATCCCTAGCTACCCTACCCTGTAGAAAATTGCTACTTTTAATACTCACAAGATTCTCCAAAAATTGCTAGTGTTCTCTTCTTTTATTAACATAATGAAGGAACATATAATGTTCAAGTGAAAGAACTTATTATAAATCATTTTTTAAAATTCAAAATACTTCATTCTAAAATAATTCTCTTTTTGAGCTTTTTCAAGTGAAATCTCCTTGTAATCACAGTGGATATTTTTCCTTGCTTGATATATTAGGATCCATACAGATGTTTTTCTGGCTGTTCTAGGATTAAATGTCCTAAGAGTAACAGTAGGATATCCAAATACCATTTTGAATTTCAACGTCTATCTGATTCCTTTGCAAATGCTGTTGCAAAACATTCATAAAACAAATTTCTAAAGGCTTCCTTTTAACAACAATTCATAAGATAATCTGAATGGATACTTCTGGTTGACCCTAATCAATCTGTGCAAATAGAATAATCTAGCCCAAGAAATGGGTGACAACTGAATTTTCATCTGTGTCACTTCACACCCTAGAATTGGATTTAAAACATGTTTTGTTACAAATATGACACACTTGCATATATAGCAGGAGTCAGACTAGGCACAGTACTAACATTATGAAAAAACAAGTATCAAAGTTGTTTGCAAACTAGTTTTTAAAGCAAGATATTGCTCCCTGTATGACTCTCTAGGTATGAGACCATTGGAGTATTCTGTATTACATAATTTTTTTAAATTAATCAATTTTGACAGTTGTGACAGCACTGCTGCTCTGAAAAGTTGGAACAGGAAGTGCAAATATCTGAGATGCTTTTGAAACAAAACATATATAAATATTTAATGGAAATTAGAAGAGATCAAAACTCTCAAAAATGTGTGCACGGAAAGGGCAATCTGTGTCTGGAGGTTTTCTGGTGGTGGATTTGTTTGTTTAATCATCCATCTTGCTGGCCATTTATTCCATCTTTCTATCCTGCAGGTTTCCAATTTGTGAAATTAAAATACATACTTCTACATAGTTTTGTTAAACAGCTTTGCACGATCCTTAGACATATGAAGGTGCTAGATATCTGCTTTTTCTCCATAGATCATATCAAAACTAACACGCCTTCTTTTTATATGACAGAGCTTTATAAATAACATTCAAAAACTCTCTTTCAATAAATTTCGTATCACAAGAGTTATGAGTACATTAGTTGAAATTAAAGTCACATTAACTATCCTAGATCTAAAAAAGATCTACACACCTAAGTCTATTCTGAATATGTAATATACAGTGTTGTATTACATGTTTTATTCTAGACCTCTCAAATGTACAAGTTCTTTTTTCTCTCTATGTAGTACCCAGCAATGCATATGGATAGTCTAACTATTTTTTGTTAAAAAGCTGCCATTTTGCCCTTTTGTGTTGGAAACCAAACCACAGTGGAGAAATTCACCCATTTTGTTAAAAATTCAGCAATTTTCCTTTAGAAATTTACTGTACTGTTACACAATTGATTATTCATTGTCCCCCCTGTATTTAGAGCAACTCAGTGTCCAAGGGCATTTTTTGAGGTGCTCCTGTCTCACAAATGATAGTCTGCAGAATGCTCACTAATGGTCAGGGAAGACCTGGTATGTCCTGTGGTTTCAGTCATAATACTTAAATCCCAAAAAGTGGGAAAGACCATATTTGGAAAACTCAGGTATCTTCAGAAGTAATTCTGCCCACGCACTTCCTGTAAAACATGGGAGAATTATTTTACATGGGAGAATTAAAGTCGTAGTTTTATGACTACCAAACCACTGGACAGTAAAATTTACACTAGTTTCAGCTTAAGTTCTAATAAAGAGTCGGCCTTTGTCTACTTCTCAGAACAAGCTATTTTTTTGTATTTATTTGTGTTAAACATGTCAATTTGTTTCAGAGAGTTTACTTGAAGCTTTGTGCACCCGATGTACTAGTTTTGAAAGTACACTTTTCAGCTTTGGGCTTGTCCTTACTGTATTATACTGTGTGATAAACTTAGCTATAAAAAGTCAAGATTTAAAATTTTACATTATTTGGAGGAAGGACTATAATTTGCTGTTCGTACATAAAAATGGGTGTTCCCTAATTATTGGCCAGCTGTTTTATTCTAGCTAAATATTGTGTCTGGACATTATCTCTCTGTTGGGTGGTTTTAAATACACACATTGAGTTTTCCAATATAAAAACTTCATTAAAAAAAAAAGGCTTGAAGCTTGAAGTTATCCAACTTATTAGATCGTTCTACCCCTTATACACATTTTTACAAAAGTTCTGATTAAAAAGAAAATAGGTATATACATACAATCCACAGACAATGTGAAACCTTGGAACTGCTAATTTCAGTGTTGTCTGCTAACTTTTATCCAAGATTCCTATTAGCTTTATTTGTATTGACAGAGGAGATTTGCAGCATAGGTTATGGTACTGGTGAAAGAATATTTACAGTCGCTGTACTTTTCAACGGTGTGAACGATTTGCCACCAGCCACACAAGGGCATGGAGATGCAAAAGGACAACATTGATCATAGGTAAACTCATGTGAACAACATCTTGCAGTTCATTAGAGAAACTTAATGGGATTTATCAAGGGACAATGAGTAATGCATGCCAGCAAAGAGCATTAAGATTCATACACAATGCTGAGTAAAATCTGATGAGTGAAAGTTAAACCTCACTTTCTACATGGCAATTAAAAGAGTCAGTGACTATATTTTGGGCTGGATTTTCAAAGCAAGTCGCTGTCCTTATATTTTCTTTTTGTGTTATTTTTTTACTGTGAGGATTATGGAAATTTTACTTTGAAAGCCCTCCTTGTAATTTTAAGATCCCCTGTAACTTCCTAACAATTTTTTGTCCTACGTCCTATCTCCAAACTGACAAAATTTGTTTTTGTAGAGGAAAGCCCAGAGAAAATTCTTCTGTGATGCAATATGACTAAAAGCTATTTGCTTCACTGATTTCTTTTCCAAATTAATGATCAGTGAGATATATTATTTTTGTGTAACAGGTAAATGCTGTTATATTTTCACTACTATTGCTGATCATGTTAAATGCCTTTTTCAGTCTGAAAAAGAAAGGTGTGTGTGCTGTAGTTTAAAGTTGTTACTTTAATAGCATTCTTTTGTTTTTCAAGGCTCTTTGCTACCTGTTGAATCCTGAAAAATGGGATTCATCTTCTGTTTTAACTAATTCTATCTTATGGCATGATACTTAACAAAAATAATGTAGTTGGGTAAAATATCTCCTGAAATATGAGCTGCATCTTGGGGATCTATTTGTTTGGCTGGTTTCTGGTGGGTTTGGTGTGGGAGGGAGCTTGTAGGATATTTTTTTGTTATTGGTTTGAGTTTATTTGTTTGTTCATTTGTTTGTTCTTTTGTTTGCTTGTTTGCTTGCTTCTTTTGAGAGGAGGCATAGATAATCAGCCCATTTGATCTAATAATTTTGTCTCGATTGTAAAAGGAGAGGTAAATTGAGTGATAAATCCACAAACTCTGAGGTAGTATGCTCTTAATTTTAAGCAGCAAAGATCATTGAGAAAAAATAATATCTCTCACCAAAGGAATTTTTCCCATGCAGCAGTGCCTGAGAACGGCTCCAAAGCATGGGAATTAACTTTTTTAACTTCCCACTAAAAACAGTGGGAAGTTTTCACAATTTTTAAAATTATTTACAAATAATAATTTTTACAAATTTTTAAATTATTATTTTTATAAGACAATGCAAAGTCTTCAATACAGTATTTTGAATACTGTAACTGCCTACATGAATTTACAAAAATTAACACAACGAGCATAGGTGCCCATAACTAATTTTTAACAAACTGTAACATGTGCATAAGTTAAAATTGAGTCATTTCTATTACCATCACCCTTTACAATCACTGAGGAGTGCCTACATAATCTGGTTTTCACTTCCTTAGCTCAAAGGCGTTTGTTCTTCAGTCAGTCAAACACACCTTCTCTTACAAGACAGCACCATCCAACCCAAATCCTGGTGACAATCTTGAAATTAATTTCATCTTCTTTGTTTTCAAAGTTGCATTCACCACCACAAATGCAGCTTCAGACTGTTTCTACTTCCTAGAGTAATAGGGTCAATAGACTTATCTCTGTGCCTGTCTGCTCCCTTGCATCCTTTTCTAGCACAGCACAAGAACATAAAACAGCTGGAGACAGACACATAAGTAACCAGCCATCCACTTAATATCTAGCCTTATTCCTTCCTTTCTGTGCAGAGTAAGCCCTAAACATTTTTAAAATGCTCATTTGAGCTGGCTTAACCTTAGAAATAAAAGGGGCATCCAAAGTCCACATAAAATTTATGTGATTATGGCTTAAACATTTCTCCCTTTCAAATGTTCTGGAGCTCTCATGATTAAATCAGAATCACTGATCCTTCAGATGTTAATCTTATAAATCAGATTTATATTTGGACTGATCTAAACACTGACTATTTATAAAGAGCTATTTATTGAACTTGCATTTGAGGCAGAGTAAAAGGAAGTTATATCAGAGCAATCCTTCAACTTCATCAACAATAAACCTTTCTCAAACTTTTAATAGAATTCTGACTGTCATTATGATAGAGCACCAATATATTGGCTAAAGCAATAATGTGAAATACAATTGTCAGGAGGTATATAAGATTATTTTTATCAAGCATTCTAGGTCTCAGTGTTTTGACATTTAATACTTCAAAATTAGAGCTGTCAGTTGCGTTAATCATTTTGGAAGTACCTCGTGGCTACTTAGTAGCTGCCATATAAAGCTTTTTAAATTAATTCCTAATACTCTTACAAAAGACGGATCCTTATATATTAAAATGTGTCACTAATTGTTTTGATTAATTCAAATGTCTATTTGTTCCTACTTCAAGTCCAGAAAATACTATTTTTTTGAACAGGTTACACAAAGACAACATCAACCACACCATCTCTCTTTAGCAGTCATCCTCTATTTCCTCTGCCTCAGCTATCATGTGTACCAAATAGTATTGTTCATTTTTTATACCCTACTGATCATTTATTTACATCATAGAACTATTTGAGTGTGTCAGTGTAACTATAAATGTGAAGAAAAACACAGTCTCTTTCTTTAAAAAGAACTCATAAAAAACAAAATATCTCATGTAGGCAACAGCATCAACAGCAACAGCAATTATAAAGACAATACATATAAAAAAAGAAAGAAATGAGGAAGTTAAAACATCAGTATAATTGGCCAGCTTCACTGCATACTTCTAGCAATAGCTGTCTTAGCTCTCCTTTTTGGCGCTAAACCTCTGCACAGATTATATTCTCAGTCATGTCTTATATTAGTTGATAAATTCCTGTATTCCTGGAGCCCCAAATGGTGTTTATTAGCACATCTCAAAGTACATCTGATAACTTGCCTTCTGCATGAACTTAGGAATAAATTTTACTGAATTTTCTTTTCGGTGTCCTTTACTGTTATCCGGCACTTTTGAAAACTTGTTGCATTTCTTTATCCCTCTTGTATAAAGAACATATATTTGTGAGTGGTATACCAGTATAAATGGTTCTTACCATACATAGTGGTCCAGTAAAACCAGTAACATTTTTTTCTTATTTCATATGAGTGCCAAAAATACTACCACAGATCCTGAAATATCTTGAAGTATAAATAATAATTTGACAGTTTCTCTCAACATCGATGATTGAAAAATAATACTGTAATCTGATCTAAAGCAATGGAGTAGAGACAGTATTTTATAACAGTAGAAAGTAACAGTTTCTTTCTGCTCAGATCTCTTAATCAGAGGGCACTAATTTTAATACATAGAATCTGGATCCCAGATGGAAAGAATTTTCTGTCTTTGCAAAGAACCAACAGAATAGTACAGGGCACAGAACAGTAGAGAGAATCAGGCTAATTTACTTCAACAAAGACCTCCAGACAGAGTCACTGTATTTCCAATTCACCTAAGTATCAAAAAATACAAAGCTAAACTCAGAGCAGATGAGGCAGTCTCAGGAGTCTCAGAGTCATAGGCTCTTTAATTTCAAGTTACAATTCATTAGCTACTAATTTTTCCAAAGACCACTAAGGACTTTTCAACCTATACAAGTAAGTATTTCTAAAATAAGTTACTCTAATATTTTAGTATCAATTTAAGATGTAATCCCTCATGCTATAACTAGATTATTTTAAAAACCCTGTATATTTATTTATCTTTCATGTCCATTTGGATGGCACTTGGATAGATGCTTCTTCTCATAATTTTTCTTGTACATACACTGCAAAACAGAAAATACAGCAAACTCTCCCATGTGCACTGACAGGCCAAAATTAATATTAAAGGAATAAAACGAAATATCCACAGTGAGACTTAGAAATTCTGAAATTAGTTGGTTTTGAATATTCAGATGTTTTCCTTTAAGTTATGGAAAATGACAATTTGTCTGTAGTCTACTCATTATCTCTCTAAACAAATAATTAATTAACTATTCAAATTAAGATATGTGTAAAAATATGGTTACTGAAAAAAAAAAAACCTGTCTTAATAGAATTGGTAAATGCTCAAGTTCAAAATTTCATGTTGCAAAAAGTGGTAGGACAAGATGTTTCAGAGATGTGTTTTCTTCCCCTGAAAATTGTAATTGTATCTTAACTGAAAGATAAGAACTGTTACTGTTTGGATCTCAAGGCGAGCAGATGTAACTAGAAAAGTAATTATTTCATAAACTGAAATAATAAGAAGTACACAGACATGGAAGAACTATTATTATTATTATTATTATTATTATTATTATTATTATTATTATTATTATTATATCCAATTATATTATTGAGCAGACAGATTTTTCAGGTCTTTGCCTGGCCAGTCTTTAAACACTATCATTATTGCTGCCACAATTCTTGTGTCAGAAGAGGGGGGTGCAATCTTTAATTAGGGAATAGGCCAGACAATTGACACCACCACCTTTCTATAATGAGCTCTACGAAGTTTGAATGTTAAGTTTCTGTAATTTGAGATAGTCTTAATCAAAGGTACGTTTTGTTTGCAGTGTAAAGAAGGTGAATTATCTGAATGAGTAGAATATGAACGTTTAATTTTTATGTTACTTCTACAGGATAGATAGAATCAAAATTAAAATTTAAAATTACTCAGCTAAAAGTAAATTTTTCCAGCTGTTTTTTCATTTAACTATGAGTAAAAATGAAAGCTAAGTACTTAAAATAAACCATTTCTAGTATTAGGAGGATGACTATTAACTTTAAGTTATAAATTATTTTTAATAAATTTGGAGGTGTTCTTATATTTTCTCCTGCCCAAAAACTAAGCCAGATTTTTCTTTCATATAATAGAAAAAGAGAAGGAAAGATGGAGAAAATTTTACTTTCCTCTGAGAAAGTAATTTCAGGTTTTTCCCTTCATTTCCTCAGAGGATTTCTGGGAGGTCTAAGGATGAATTAAAGTGCTCCTCATTCCTTATAAATAATTCCCCAGAACTTAAAAGGGCTTTTGGGTTATCCGGATGGGAGGACATATGCTAGGTGTTATTATTTAAATCCTACATTATAAAGTGGTTTACATTTATAACCATGCATATATATTCAGTAATGTAATTTCTATTAAAACTAGTAAGAACCAACTGACTAACTATTCACACTTGTGAAGTGATTGTAACATTTCATGTATAAAATATTCAGCAGTTAATTATAGTTGGCTAATTAATAGAGGCAGAAAAAACAACTTAAAACCTTTATTCTCAATTTTTTAATGCTGCCATTTCACTGTTGTTTTAGTCTAGAGAGTTCACTATTACAAAAAGGCCACTGCACACACTTTGAAAATTTAGAAGTTATGTATCCTAAAGAAGCATAAGGAATATAAAACTAATTCTGATTTTCTGAGAATCCTCTTGAATCAAATATTTAGTTTATGGATATAAGGATATGGGTATAAGCAAGGAGAGGTAAACAAAAATATTATAAGACCAGTAATGCCATCCCTATATCAACCTCCATCTGCTGTCTCCTAAGTATATAGATTATTCAGGGGTGCTGCTTATGTAGAATTAATATTGGGGATTAAGGTCTTTCATTTCAGGCATTGTACAAAATTCTTCATTCTTTAAATTATGCTGGCCTGTACCCTGTAAAAATATCTATTGCAGTTCAGTCCAATGGAAGCCAGATATTAAGTAAGCTTATTCTTCCCACCCTCTTGTCACCTTCATTAGTACAGCATGAGATAATGTTGATTTTTAAATTAGCATGCATCCTGAGCTATGATACTGTGGCATAGTGATGAGGCCATAACTTTCAAAATTTTTGTAACTGCCTTCAGAGGACCTTCTGTCACCAAATTATTCTCAACTACCATTAACTTGAATAATTCTTCTTTCTAATATAAAATACCACTGCCATCTCAAAATACAAAAACAAATAATCAAAACAAAACCCTACCCC
Organism: Leptocoma aspasia; assembly: GCA_013399835.1. Taxonomy (NCBI): domain Eukaryota; kingdom Metazoa; phylum Chordata; class Aves; order Passeriformes; family Nectariniidae; genus Leptocoma; species Leptocoma aspasia. Next base: position 359,674 of record VXAX01002258.1, on the reverse strand, counting down.
CCAGAAAAAAAATCCCTTTTTTTACATATTTGAAACTCTTTCTAATAAAGGTTATGAATTGCTTTTTCCATTTAGAGCAGTGGTATGTTGAAAGAGATTATTTCTTCCTACCTAATATTATTTCTTCCTACCTACATCCTGCTGAACACACAGCTATTTGGTGCTTTGTTTAATTATCACCTTTAGTCCTACAACACGAAGTTACAGCTCTGCTAGTAAGAGAAGAAAAAAGAGGGATAAACTAATATGGCCAAAGAGAACTGTTCAAAGTTTCTTTGTCATTTGGAGGCAAGCTGAGAATATACAGTGGCATTTGCTTAGCTATATTTCAGGGTAATGTTGGTTTTCTTGGTTGGTTTTTGGGGTTGTTTTTGGGTTTGTTTTTGTTTTCGTTGGTTGGTTGGTTTCTTTTCGGTTTGGTTTGGTTTCGTTTCGTTTCATTTTGGATTTTTTCATTTTGTTTTGTTTCATTTGGTTTTGTTTGGGGTTTTTAAAATTACTATTTATATGGACCTAATTCTGGCTTTAAATTTTTGGGGCGCTTGTGCTAATTTGTGTTACCGTCTCTGGTGTCATGTGATGAGAAGGCTAGGACTTATCCCATATGACTGTTATTTGGCTTAAGCCTAAATCTACTTAAAATCAATTATAGATAAAACCTATTGAGATTATTTGGGGTAGAGCAGACTTGAGGCTAAAAGCATTGTAAAAACTCACTCATTTTGATATATTTTATTTTTGCTGTGTTTTATGCTGCTGTATTTTACTGTGCAAGGCTCATGAAGACCATGAACTAAGACGTATTTAGCTACAGAAAGCACTTGTGTGAACATGGCATTAATGCATTTTAAGATACCTCTATATAGCATTAGGGAAGCAGACACCAGCAAAATCGCTAATTTGACAACTCATTAACAGTAAGAAACTATTAAGGATTCTTTACAGTTCTGTCAGGTACTTTGTGTCAATGATTAAACGTCTAACAGTCGCTAATTCTGTATTATTGCTTACAAATATCATTGCAATTGCTGAGTGGTTCTCAGTTTACTGATTTGAAAGTTTACAAGCTTTCTAACAGTATTAATAACAAGGGCTTTACACTTGGAACTTCTGGTTTACAATTTGCCTTGTTGTATCATTTAGCACAACTAAAACTTGTCGTTAAACCAAATATCCTTTTCCAGGATATTCACTCAGTGCATTGCTGGCAAAGGATTAATTTTTGTCACAACTGCAAAAAGTTTGATTGCTGTGAAATATTACAGCAATCTGTCCAGGTTCTGCACATACAGGCTGTCAAGGCTGTCAAGCCTGCCTTGCCCTGGGAAATAAACCTTTCTTCTGAAGATAAATCTACAGTACTCTTGAAACAAGTGGTTGATGTGTTTATTTAAAGGTGTTTTTCAAGCTCTGAGAAGTTCACATTCATGTAGCCTGAAATATTAACTAAGCATTATGACACTAAAATCCTGAAAACCTGAACAGATGTCTGTTAAGTAGAACATACAGTGAAAATTTACATTCACAAAATTCATAAATGTCAGGTAACTGAAGATCTGTAAAATAGGCCACTGTTTATGTTGACTTAATCTTCTAGACCGCTCTTGTACTCGTTTTTCATACAAGACTGTTCAGCATTAAGATGAATTTTCTACACAGTACAAGCTTACAAGGAAGTTTTGTTCTTATTACTTGCTATCCTGCTCTATTACTAATGAGCAATAAATTAAATGAATTTTACTCAAGTGAAGTCTCTTTTGCCTGTGGCAGCAATTCATAAGCAATTTTCTGGTCCATATCTCGACCCACAAGTCGAGACCCACAAGTCTTTTCATTACTTTTTCTAACTTTGTCCTGCAGAGGAGAGGGAGTAAAAGAGCAGTTTGGTAAGCGCCTGAAAACCAGCTGAGTTCAATGCCCCACTCTTGTCAAAACTTTTGGGCCAGTTTTTCCATTTGCAAAAACAGGTAAAAGTATTAGTTTGTCAATAAACTTCTGAGACCACTGCCTACTTTTCGCTATTGCTCTTGAATTACATGGATAACATTTGGCATTCTTAGAAATAAAACATACAGATTTTCAAGACTGAAAAAACGTCAGTAAGCTCTCTACTGCCTAAAGGAGGAAATTATAAACTGTTTGCTTTTGTTTGTTCTTAATGACATCCTTGAGCCTATTTTGTTAAAATCTTGCTTACTTTGTAGCTCTAATTCAGATTACAGCAATGAACAATGGTTTAAGCAGTGTGCCCCAGGAGTTCCAGAAAAAGTTGTGTTTCCCCTTTTCCATTGCTTTTGAGGTCAGATTTTCATCTATACTAAGGTATTCTAATATTTCCCTAACAAGCAAGGAAACTCTGAAACTCGGGGTCTGATTTACCCTCTCGAGGGTCAAGTCCAGAGAGATTTTTAACATTTCCGTCTATCTGGGTGACAGAAATTACACCAAGACTGGTTTACCTCCTAGTAGAGGCTGAGCCACTTGTTCTGTTTGTAACTCAACTCCTTGGCTGAAAAATGCAGAAAACCTTCACTGTTCCAGAGGATATTTAAAAGTGACATGTGATGAGGTGTCAATTAAACAACTTCATGGGAACAATTTATGACAGTGACTGCACAGACTAACAGTGAACAGTGAATTGATAATCATTTGCTGTAAGGAACGTTCTGATCATCCTGTGGGATCTGCAGATGCTTTCAGAAGCAGACAAACTAATCTAATCTGTCACCTTTACAGAGTAAACTGGCATGCAGATTTCTGCAGAAGCAGACAGTGTGTAAAGGAGGATTTGAAACCTCTCAGTCTGAGCCTTGTAATCAGACGTTTTATGAAGGAGCTCTACTGGTTCATTGTATATAGATTATTCTGAGCTGTGGAACAAGAAATAAATTTTTGGTAAACATGACTTCATTAGTCACAATGAAATCATCTTTTCTTCTAATTTGAGAAGGACTACTCTTCTAGACTTTTAAGAAGATTATGAATTTCATGAAGTAAGTTTCAAACAGATTTCAACACAAGGCAGGAATAGAGCACAGACATTTCCATGTGACTTGTTTTGCTTTTAGAGGGTTTATTGGAAATAAAAAAAATATTTTACTTGTCTTTATTTCTTAAAAATTGGATATTATGCAGTATTATCTCTTTGGTTCAATGTTGTAGGGAAAAAAAATATTTGCGTAAGATTAGGGGAAAAAAGGAAATTAAAGCAAGTGTTTTTTCTCGCATGTGGAAAGAAAATAAACAAATTTTGAACTGCCAGGTTTTTTTAAACTGCAGAGTACAGCAAAGAGCCTTTTTAAAAGTAAGGATTTTGAAACCAACAAGCAAAAGAGAGCGTCAAAATGCAATTTTAAAAGTTGCTACCTAATACTTATCTATTATCTGTTTTTAAAATACTTTAGAAATATTTTATTAGTTGAGATTTGCTACATAAATAATTCAAACTAAGGTATTTCAACAGCCTCTGGCTCCATTTTTACCTGAGTTCTCACTCACCTAAATCAGACTATATTCAGCAAGGCAATTTACCACAAAATAAAAAGTATTTATTTTTGTATATAATAGCATTACTAACACTTTTTTACTGCAAATTCAAGCTTCATATATTTCTGTCATTCAGCTTATAATAATCCATTTTTATGATCCAAATTTTTCAATCGATTTTAGGGAGCACAGTTAACAGTTACGTAATGCAATATTATACCAGTTTCCCACACTCATATCTGTCCTACAGAGCACATAAAAGTAATTGTACTTTTTCCATGGCAGAAAGTAAAAGAACAGATCCATTCAGAGCTGGTTTTCTTCTAGTTTGTTGCTTTTGGTATGGAGCTTGGCAAAGAGAAATGTTAAAATACATTCCATAGAATCATAGAATCAAGAATGGTTGGGTTGGAAGAGATCTTAAAGATCATCTAGCTCCAACTCCCCTGCCATGGACAGGAACATCTTTGTCTATTCCAGGTTGCTCAAAATCACATCAAAACTTCCCTTAAAAATTTTCAGGGGTGGGGCATCCACAATTTTTCCTGACCTCACCATCCACACAGTAAAGAATTTCTTCCTGTTATGTAATCTAAGCCTATCCTCTTTCAGTCTGAATCCATTCCCCCTTGTCCTGTCACTACCCGCTTTTGTAAATAGTTCCTCTCCATCTTTCTTTTTTGCTCCCTTCAGGTGCTGGAAGGCTGCAATTAGGTCGTCCCAAAGCCTGTTCTTCTCCAGGCTGAACAATCCCAATTCTCTCAGCCTTTCAACACAGGAGAGGTGCTCCATCCCTCTGATCATCTTGGTGGCCTTTTCTGGACTCACTCCAACAGGGCTCCTGTGCTGGGGACCCCAGAGCTGGATGCAGTACTCCAGGTGGGCTCTCTTTAATTGGCTTCATTTGGAACTTCATTTACTGAGAGTTTCTCTTGAAGAAAAAGTGCAGAACAGTAAATCTAGAGTGTATGAGATATACAGGAGTCCTGACAACACTGCTATCCTGGTGGACACAAGGTCTCTGTATTCTTTGGTGTACTATTGTCCATTGCCCCTCTCAAAATTCTGCAAAAGACTGGACTGCAGAAGTTGGGTGATAAAATAAAATATCAGTATGTTGCCTTTATTTAGTAGAATTAGCCTCTGAATGTGATAGTTCCTTATCTAAAGTGTGCTTATACTGCTGAATATTCAGCCTTACTAAGCCATATTGTAAAATAGGAGAGATTTAAGTGATAGCTCAAACTGCACGTTAAACTTGCAAAAGAAATATAAATCTTTCATTTTATGCTGTAGTGAATGTACTTAAGTAATGTGTCTTCCTATGTAAAGTCAAAACAAATGAATAATTTAATGCTGAACTGTGACAATGTCTATTAGACATTGGTGAACAAGTGTTTGAAAGGAAATGGGAGGTATTTAAACAGTAACCATATTTACAAATACAGAAAACCATTTCTGCTATTCTGCAAGTGGTGATTTAAAACATCTATACAGCCTGTTTATTAAATACCACATTGTGACCTGCACTAGTCTTCACTAGAATATAGTAAAAGGTACAATCACTCTTTTTTTGCCAAGAAAAGTAGAAAAGAGCTCAAAGAGTTCATCCATTCGACTTCTGCTGTATAGAGCCAGTACTGCTGAACAAGCAATGTGAATCTGTCAAGAGAAGACCTGATGCAATTTATTGCTTTATAGACAGACAAATAGATGATAGAAAGATAGAGATAGATAGATAGATAGATAGATAGATAGATAGATAGATAGATAGATAGATAGATAGATATAGATAGATAGATAGATAGATAGATAGATAGATAGATAGATAGATATAGATAGATAGAGATAGATAGATAGATAGATAGATAGATAGATAGATAGATAGATAGATAGATAGATAGATAGAAAGAAGAAAGAGTGGACACATTAAATGGGTTAGACTTTGATGAGTCAGCAATAGAATAAAATTCAATTGTCAACTGATCTAATTTACACCAAAGTCAATGCCCAAAACCAATCTTTTTCCTGCTGTTTTTGTTATAAAGTGAACTCCAGAAGGCAGGTTAGAACAGATTTTGGAGGCAGAATAATCTACCATGTAGGACAAAAGAGTAGCAGAAGGAGGGCAATCACACCACTACCAAGCTGTCTTTGAGCAGTGTGGGTCTGTATTTCTTCTCTGCATTTTATGGCTGTCACCACCTTTGTGTCCTTTTGCACTCAGTCGTGGGGCCCATTTCCATCCACCTTTACTGAAGGGTGAGCACTTGTTGTAGGAGTCCTACTGTGAAATAACATTTATATGCAGTGCGTTCTCAACTGATTTTTCCTGGGTTTTTTTTGTTGTTGTTGTTTGGGGGGTTGGGAGGGGGAGTTTGTTTGGTTGGTTGGTTGGATTTTGATTGATTGTTTGGTAAAAAGTCCTGTTTTCCTGTGTGGTACCATTCTGCATGTCTGTTTGAAGAAGTGGTCTTTCTGCAGGTAGACGTGTTTGGTTTTACCAGAAATAAGGCACAAAATAAATCCCCAATGTTATACAGCATAAGCAGAATTTTCCAGAACTGAGAAATATGTAGTAGTGAACAGTGTTTCTTATGAGTGTTCTTCCTCCCAAGTCTTACAAGAGTAGTATTTCTCATACAATGTTGCTCAGTAAATATTCATTTTATTATTTTGATAAATCACCATCTGACTTGCTTTTGTTTTCATGCAAAGTAACCTAATTATGTGTTATCTTTGCAAATAAGCAGAATGTTAATTAGGCAGCATTGTTCTGAATACCCACTTCACAACATTGTCTTTGGTTTTATATTGATTCCAGTTACCAAAGTAATATTTTCATGTGATGCTAATACTGAAGGAAAATTTGCATGTTTTTTTCTTGTGATTCATCTGGAAAATGATAAAAACATTCAGAATTATTCACAATTATATATCTGAGTAACTAGAAAAATGGCCAGTTGTTTGAGGTAATTATTTTGCCTTGGTCTTTGAAGAGCCCCATCCAAAATGGGGCATTTAAAATAATTTCTGCAGAAACCTGTCCAATCTTTGTTGTAGAGAGCAATTTGACAAACTAATATCGTGACATGCATTAAAAAAGTTAGCTTGTATCTTGGAGTGGCTCTGAAAGATCATTTTAGTTCTATTTTTTATAAAAAGAGGTCACAAGATACTGCTATCTTTAGTCACCATATCTTTATACATGCTCTTTTTCTCTTTTGCACAAACAAAATATATTTCAAGTATGTGATAGGTTTTGTTTGTTTCAAAGCGGAAAGAGGAAAGCTAAAGCCTAACGAGGTTAAAACTAATTTTAAAAAATCAGAAGAGTCACAGAGGAATGAAAATCAGATTAAGCTCTGAAGCAGCAGCCACAGTCATATCATGAAGTGCTATAATGAGTGGTAACACAAAAAAAAATAGACTTCAGGAGTAGTGAGTGACCCCAAGACTTTGATTGAAGTGCTGTAGGAGGATGCTTTAGGGTGACAAATTTTAAGTGTCGTATCCTGAATTATAAGGATTTTCATAGCTAGAGACTAGTTTTAAAAAGCAACAGGAACTAGATCTTTTGAAAGACATTTGCTACTTTCTCAGGAATATTAACAGGGAGAAAGTTGTAAACTTTGAAAAAGCCCATGTGCTTGGTTTTTTTTTCACATTTTTGTCTTCATGAGGAACTTTGTATTAGCACAGTTCGATGTCTCTGTATTTTAATGGATACAAGGCTTCTCAGAAGTGACACTTTGAGTCATAGAGTGGAAGTTACTCAGAGAGTCATACTCAGAGAGAGAGTTAAACTTTGCAAGAGTCTGAAGAAGGGATAAAATAATGGTACATTTTAGAAAGCAAAAGCTAGTCAAATTCAGTTTAAGAGAGATTGATTACTTCCTCTTCAAACTGAACTATTTCTTTTCCTGTTCTGGACAAATATTGAAGAGAGAGTATTTTGGAATCACTTAAAAAAAAAGAAAAATAATTATGCTGGAATATTAATTTTCATAAATAAGAGATTAAACATTGATTTCTGGAAAATATTTAGTTATGTATACAATGAACTGACATCCATAATAAAAATATTCTTCTAGCAAAACAGCTTTACATCTAAAGTCATATCCACCGAGAGAGAAAATGAAAAAGTTAGAAGCCTTCAGTTAGAACCTGAAAAAAAAAAAAAAAAAGAAGCTTTTATTAGGAAATATCTCTGAAGGATAATTCACATTTTTGATTTTCAAAGTGATAGATTTATGAAAGAAATAATAAGTCTTGTGCCACCATTTTCTCCTTGTCATCCTAAGTGTCAAAAGTGCGTAAGAAATCATGGTACTGATGCTAACATTCCACACTCTGAGATTTCTGACATGTTAAAACCTGTGTTATAATGCATTTTTTTGATCCCTCACAGGTTGTACAATTGGACCACTTGCTTAACTGATGCCATGAGATCAGTAGAAGTAGACAGGAAAAATGTATTTGGAGTTACACAATACTTGATACTAAATCTCTTATTATTCTTTTATAACGGTTATTTTGTCCAGGAAAATTTAGGACAAACCATTATTATGAAAATTAATGTTAGAATTCTTTATTTATTTCTGGTAACTCAGACATTCAATGAAGCTTTGGATGTTGTCTGTATAATTTTAAAAACTGCAAATACAATAAAATTTAGTGCAGGTTGAAGAACGTTAGCATTTTGGTAGTTTTTATTAAAAAATGACTGCTACACTGAGCTCATAACAGGGTTTACCAATCCACTAATAAGACAATATTTTTATGGCTTTTATTTCAGAATTTTTAGGTTTGTGTCTCTTCATTATCCATTTCCAAATTTTTTAATGTCCACACAAGCAGAAATTAGGAAAAAAAAAAAAAGAAAACCAAAGGGAAAGATGACTGCAATTTTTAAAAAGGTAGAAAGGAAGACCCAGGGAACTACAGTCCAGTGAACCTGGTAAGAACACAGGGCAGATCCTCAGGCCAGAAATGTTAAGGCTGGTGCAAGACAAGGAGGTCTGACACAAGGCTTCAGTAAAACCAAATTTTTTCTGACCAACCCAGTGGCCGCCTAGCACGCAGGGGCTAAACAGGCTGACAGATGTCACCTACTTAGACTTCTGTAAGGCCTTCAACACGATCCCACATGACACTCTCATCTCCAAACTGGATTTGAAGGGTGGGCTATCCTGTGGGAGAGGAATTGGCTGGCTGGATTCAAGTGGAGCCTGGTGGCAAGCAGTGTCCCTTGGCTGGATGGGGCCCTGAGCAGCAAGGTCTAGTGGGTGGCATCCATGCCCGTGGTGGGGGTGTGGAACTAGATGGATGTTAAAATCCATTCCAAACCAATCCATGCTATGATTTTGTGAGCTACAGAGATATTCGTATTGCAGTATGATCACTGCCTAAACCTTGTTAGCATCTCCACTAACACTAATAGTTTTAGTTCCTGTTTCTTTCTCCCTCTTCCTTTGCAGCAGGATGTCAGACATATGGGACATCGTCACAGACACATTACATAAGTATGATTCCTCAGAGGCCTAGTGAAGAATTAATCAATAATTAAAGACTACCTACTCCATTGAAAAGTGAGCCTTACAGACTCAAAGGCTTGTAGAATCTTTCTGAACAGATGTCCTACTAATATAAACTAATTTTTAATTGAACTTGTGATTCCTGTGAACACTGTTCTGTGTTTGTAAGGCAAGGAAGTTCTGTCATTCTAGTAGTACATCCTCAGAAAATACCTTTTCTCTGTCTGCATCATAATCAGGTTTACCATAAACAGATCCCAGTCATCTGAGAAGATTTAAGGAAGTAAAGATTTTTGCTTAATTTGCTCTATGGTAACTTCTTTTGTATTATCTGGATTTCTTTTTCTCCTAACAAACATTCCCTACTAAAATTGACAAGAATAATTAATAGTAATTATTAAATAATTATAAGTAAATAATAAGTAAATAATTATCAGTGTAGTAACTACAGGGATGCACCATCTGAGCACCCAGCAAAGACTTAGGGAAGCGAGCAATGCTGCTAAGCAAGAATAGTTAATATATTGCTTTTATAAAAGTATTTTTGAAAGATAGTTCATATGTTAGGTCGAAAACACACTGTCATGAATGAATCTTATCATGTGTTCACTAAGCATGTGCAAACATGAAAGGCTCAGCTCCATGAACCCTCTTGCTGTAACTGATTGCTAGGTTTCAAAACTAAAACTCCTCAGAAGGCTCACAGTTACTGGGAGGAACCAAAGCACATTCTTATAGTACACATTAAAGAGAATTTGAAATATTTTACAGGATTATTGGAAAGATAGATTTCTATGGGAAAATAGACGGATAAAATCTGAGACTCTCAGCTATACGGAAGAGTTTCAAATTTATCTCAAATCTCACAATAAATGTATTTTTAACAATAAAAAATTTCAGCAGGAAGATTTGCTAAGTACTGCTGTTATGCAGGTAAAGTGTATGGTACTTAGGGGTGATGAAAACCATGTGAAATTAACATTAGTAAAGCTAATTTTACAAATTATGAATATTTATACTGACACCTTGAGAAGTTTTTTGGAAATATTCTTCATGATATTCCTACTCTAAATGACATATTTGCTTCCCATTATATCAATCTTCTTTGAAAAAAGGTGCAGCTATTTTCCTTTTTTTAGCACTTGGCATGAGAGCTTTCTATGCTTGCTCATCAGCTGGAGTTTCTTGGCATTTCAATAAATTGATCTCACCAGTTTACATCACGAAGGTATTTTGTCCCCTAATGTTCAGCAAATGTTCCTTCAGTTTTATTACATAAGTCATAGTATTTTGCAGTTAAGTCTCATTAACTTACTTGATTTTGAAATCCTATAAAATCCTCATGCTAGTATGTTTCTGCCCACTCAATACTTCAATGATAAAATGAAAAGTATAGTCATTCTATTTAAGTAGAAGAGCTATATATGTTCTTCTGCATTTAAGCAGCAGTATCTGAGCAGCTAAGATTCAGATAAAGAATGTAAGATGTAAACCAAATTGCAATAGGAGCATTTTTATTTTGTTTGCCGGGGAAAAAAAAAGTCTAAACCTTAAAATATTTACCTGGTCAGTAAAATATCAAGTTTCTGACCTATTATTTTGGAAAGGAGGAAGTAAGACATCTGTTTATGCAGAAAATGCATTGATTCTTAGAAACTAGAAAACCCTTCGGAATGGAGAGTAAGAACAATTACTTTAACGCAGGTAACTAATTTTTAGAGATACTAAGAAGATAAAAACTACTTAGGGCTTTTACCCACAGATTTATCACTGATTTACAGAGTTTGAAAGAACAGTATAACAGCCAAGGGTCTGAAAATGATACTCAGTGAAGCTTTTCAAGTGGCTAGGTTTTGTGATCATTTGGTTCATCCATTTCATTAATTAATCTACCAACAAAGTTACTGCTGAAGTTGGCAGAAGGAAGAAAAGTTAGCCTCCTATTTTTAAATAGTGAACCAATGTCTCTTTTTAACACAGTAATTAGCAACATGCTGTGCCCTCTGACTAATGACTCAAGCTGTTCCCATATGGACCTCTAGGATGACAGTGGCTTTTCTGCCAACCTGAAATTCTGCTAAGCAAGGAGTCCCCCATGGCTGGTCTGGACACAGATGCCACCCCCCACCTGCCTGTCCAGCACCTGGACATGGCCACCTGCCCAAGGGAGAGAGGCTCTTGCTCAGAGTGTGTCCTGTCACACACCCTGTGCTGTGAACAGACACGATGGTCTTTCCCCACATCAGTCCTAACTCCAAAACACACATTTTTTTCCACGCTTGCTGTTTGGAGATGCTGGGGGTTTTTGTTTGGTTGGGAGTTTTTTTGTTTGTTTTTGGTTTTTTGTTGGTTTTTTTTTTTAATAATGAGGAAGCTAAAAAGGAAACAACACTGACAGAGCTTTTTACTTTCTTCCCTTTTTAAAAGCATTTCATTTCAACTTAATTTAAAAAATTGTAATCAGTCGTCATATATTATGGAGTAACTAGGACTTTTGGCAATACCTTCTGGTTAACTTTAACTCCATTACAGAATGCACTGTCATGTTTCCTGCCTGCTCTTAAAAGTGTGAAAAATATTTTTACAATAATTTCTTTTAACCTCTTTCAAAATTGACAGATTCTTCATTAAAATAGTTAAAATATTCAGATAAGCATAGCAAAAATTATTACAGGAATGACCTGAAGTTAATTAATGTAAAAAAAAATATTAGTTCATAAATTACTTAAAACCAGGAAAAAATAATTAGAATTATTATATCTGACCACATTGATCTCTGCAAGATGTTATAATTTGAGATTTTTTTTGCTTGAATGAAACTTTAACATATTTCTCTTCCAAAGTGTGGCAAAGATGCTCAGTTTTAGACAACTCAAATAAACTTATTAAATAGTTGGTAGTATATCCAATTTTATGTTTTTAAGGTATCCTCCTGAGATTTTTATTCTTAGTTCAACTAAATTTCAATATGTTCTTGAGGTATTTTTTAAACTGAAATGGAAATGAAACCGAAAGCAACAAATATACTTATTTTCTCAATTCCCAGACATTTTTGGCTAAGGAAAAACTTACATTTGATGATTCGATAAGCCTTGGATATTGTGAATTACTAACTTTGAAATTAAAAATAAAAATTAAAAAGGTGAACATTTACACAATTATTTTAAGTACTAAATTCTTTTCAAACCATCTCTTTGTATCACAATATTTAGTGCATATAATATCCTTTACACGTTGCATACTTTCAAAAAGTGCTTGACAAATGATTCATTATGCAAATGTTTAATATCCTGGTTATACGTGGGTTTTGTCTTATTATGTTTCTTCTTCACAGACTGATTGCAACCATCCCTATACAACCTATCATTTTTTAACAGCATCTTAAATGTCGCACAAACACATTACACTGCTAATGGTCCTACAGTTGTCATTCCAAACTGGCATTGTTCAAACTTTCCCTTTTTACTTTCTGGGTCAAACTATTGGCCTGTTGTGTCAGATTCTGACTTAGAATCCTGAGATTCACAGAAGGATCCCATCTTCCTCTTCAGAAGGACAGCACAGAGGGTGCCTTTTGAGTGATGCGGTGCTGGAATCCAAAATGCGAGGCACTCTCAGAACTTTGAGCCTGTAAGCCAAAGCTTAGAATTAAACACAGGATTTGATTTGAGACTTTGGAAAAGGCTTCCAATCTTAGGTGCTAGAAACGAGAATGTGGATTTATGGTTTAAAGCAGAGACACGTTAAGTTAAGAAGGANGAATCCTGAGATTCACAGAAGGATCCCATCTTCCTCTTCAGAAGGACAGCACAGAGGGTGCCTTTTGAGTGATGCGGTGCTGGAATCCAAAATGCGAGGCACTCTCAGAACTTTGAGCCTGTAAGCCAAAGCTTAGAATTAAACACAGGATTTGATTTGAGACTTTGGAAAAGGCTTCCAATCTTAGGTGCTAGAAACGAGAATGTGGATTTATGGTTTAAAGCAGAGACACGTTAAGTTAAGAAGGAGAAAGTTTAGAGTTTTAGGGTTTAAGATATAGAAAAATAAAAGTAGTTACAGAGGTAAACAAGGAGTTTATAATGCAGTACTGTAGGTTTATGTGTCATAACATGATTGGCTAAGAAAGCTTACAGTGTAAAATGAGTCCATAAGACAAAACATTTAAGGATTGGGTCAAAAACATAAATATGCTTGTTGGCAGTGTCTCTGATCTTACATTTAAGGTAGTTATGTTGAACACTTTTTAGTCTGTTAAAAGGGGTAATAGATAACTGAATTGCATAGAGATTGCTGCATGAGGTCAAAGAACTGCCTTCTTCCTGCCCATATAAGTTGGTTTATGGTAATACATACATGATGTAAGCCAGGTGGTCTGATAAAGAGTATAAATCTATCAAATATTTTCAAATCTGTACTCCCTGATAGAGAGGAAAGTTTGATAATATTAATCATTTGGTCCAAAAAGGACCAAATCCTTTTTCAGTTGAAGGAACTGGTTTGGTTCTGGATCGCGATTTTTTATTACTTTTATAACCTATCTGTTATCTTCAGTTATCTATAACTGAAACAGCCTGTCCCCAAAATACTGTGCCTATTCTTATGAGGATACCTTTAGTTCTTCTGACATTGAATTCTTTGTTCATTTAAAGTGGATGCTTTACCTACAAACAGCTTGGAAATGGGAAATTTGAGACGGGAAATTGAGAGGCCTTGAGTTTGTCTCAAAATAGCAAATAATAAGTCTGTATGAGAAATATATTTAAGAAACAGACCCTTTTTGCCTCACCTGCTAGTTACTACAAACCTGTTTGATTTGAAGGATAAATGCAAATCATTCTCTTTGATTTGCACACAGATACATTGCAAGACTATCGAATTTCAGCTAGAAAGTGAAGTATTTTTTATTATTGCCTCTTTTACATAACTTGGTAAAAAAAGTAAAGCTAAAATAACAGGACTAGGAGGAATCAAAAAATCCAACATGAAGTCAGGTACACAGTCTGCAAAGTGGTAATAAACATGGAGGTGCAAGAACAGATCAGCACTGACAAGGTGGCCTAACGTGTGAAAAGACCAACCTTTCTTGGCCAGAATATCTACCTCCACAAGAACAATGTATTTAGACACGAGGTCCCACATAGTGGAGCATGCTGAAGGGAAATTTTCAGTTTTCTTGGACTCCTTTGTTAAAGAACTCTGGAAACTACATCTTGACCAGGAGACTAAGAAGCATCCCGTGTAATGGATCTCAGGAGTAAGTGTAAGACTAGAGGTATCGTAAATCCATGGCTTCACTGGTGTGTTTGTTTAATACTTGGAGTTTAATTGTTAGCAGATAAGTTGCCTGGTAGTTGAGGAGAAGTACATTTGAAGCCTTAGGAGTTGCTTGTTTTCTCAGTCTCTCAGGAAACTTCCACCAAGTTTCCAACAATACCAGCCGCAGTCACGTGCCATGTTTATGAAACTAAATGAATTGATAGTAAAATCTTCAATAATGAGTTCCTACTTCTTTACTTAACATTAAAATAAAAATCACTGTTATGTTTCTCATTATTTAAGTTATGTAAACAATCGTTACTATTTGATAAGAAATGGTCTCCAAATTGTAATATTACCTACCTTTCAGCTGATATCTATTTAATTGTCTTGTACCTTAGAGGTCAAATATTTCAGGTAACATGAGGGGAATACTCTTACCAACAGCTGTGTGGTAGGGAGAGCTCATCAAAGAAAACTGTCGAAACAAGTGACCACAACATAATGCACTAGAGGTTATGCATTACACCACCTTATGCATTAACCACTCTCTTCTAAACAGAAACTACAAGCATCTCTTCCCCTTCACAAGCCAAGAATCTATGCATCTTGTTCCAGGAAGGATTTCTACTGTATTTTGTAGACACAGAAAAGTGTATTGACTTTTTTGATGTTTTTTTCCCCTAGTGATTGGCCCTAAGCCTGTGCCCGTATCAGAATTTTCCTGCCAAATTAAAGGCTGGGCTTAAAGATATACCCTTTTTTTTTTTTGCTAGCTTGGCTGATATGAATGGATTCCAGCAGCAAACCATGTGAGCCCAGTCCTGTTCTGATAAGGAAGAAAAGCGATAAGTTAGTCTATTACAACTAACTTATAATGTTCATATAATAACAGAAAGACAATTATGAATAGATGAAGAAAAATTAAATAAAATGTTAAATTATTACAATGCAACGATTTATCATTCACCCAGGCATAATGTAAATATAGTGCTACTAATGCCTTGCAATCCATTATTCCTGATGCTTTTAAATGCTGCTTTTAGGAGAAGAAAAAAAATCAATAGTGCACAGAAGTATCATTAGCATGAATTTCCTAAAGGAAGAAGCATGAAATAAATTATTTAAAAAGAAAAAAAGTCTGCTTTTGAAAAAATTCCTGTGATGCGTTCTTTTAATACTTTCAGTGACTTTTTTTCATTCATTCATTCATTCATTCATTCATTCATTCATTCATTCATTCATTCATTCATTCACTTGCTCTGGTTTGGTCTAATTTGAAGATAAGGAGTCTGAGGAACCACCTTGCTGCTCTGCACAGCTTCCTGAAGCAGAAGATGTGGGGAGGAGGCGCTGAGGTTTTCTCCTTGGGATCCAGTGACCGTTCCATCAAGAATGTGCTTTAATGCCTGCACAGCACAGAAGTGCTCAGGCAGCTGGACAAGGTGAGATCCCTCGTAGGTCCCTTGCACCTGAAATATTCTGTTCTGTTCTAGGCTACGGTGTTCCTCGTATACAGATGCATTTAATCGAAGTAAGTAAGCCACAGACAGGTTCTCATGCGCACATGTAATTGTAAAAAGGAAGTGCTGCATTATGGCCTGTGCACTAATGAGTAAAAATTGTAACTGCTGGCCTTGTCTGAATGCATGTTTGCTGAAATACTGTGACAGTTTTTGACCAAGCCTAAACTAAGTTTAAATGGCCTTTCTAGCCTTTGGCTGAATCACTGCAGTAGCACTTTAAAACACAGGTTAGGGGTTTTTTCTTTCCTTTGAAGAATCCAAACTATGTGATTCTTCCATTGATTTCACTGATTTCATGAAAAAATTATGACAAACTAATATAATTATGCATTCTTATGGCATATTTGGCACCTAACAAGGCTTTGACCTTTTCTGTTAAAATTGTTTCCGTAAATAAATTGCAACTGAAATATATATATATATATACATATAGCTTTCAGATATGTAATAACATGAATACAAGCAAAACCTACTTATTCAAATTTCTGAAAGATGGTATGTTTCTGTCTGCTTGACTCACCTGCCTGAAAGACCAAACTGCCTTAGAAGTGGCACTGTCCACTTATTCCTGACAGTTTCCATTCACTTTCCACAATAATTAAAATACGTTTAACGGCAAAATAAAGGAAACTAACATGAAAGCTTGCTAATTCTAATTGGCATTTTAAAATTAAATAAGGATTATCTATGTACAGTGTCATAAAATGACATCAGGAGGCTGATGTAGAAATGAGTAGGAATGCAATGTGGTCTATAGCTGAAGCATCAAGCAACAGCTTGGTGCACATTGTTTCCACCCAACAAAAAGCATCTCAAAGAACTGCCCCTTAAAATAACAAGCATTTGGCTTCCTACATCCAGCAAAAACATCAGAGCTGAAGGAATAAATTTTAGATGTTGCTTATCAGAAAGAATAATAAAATCCTAATAATAAATTTATTTCTTCAGGGATGCAGTCATGCACGGCAATGAACTTTAAAAATCTTGGTTCATAACAAAAAGGATTAATAGATTTTTCCTATAGTTCTTACCTTAGAAAGGAGAAGCAAAAGCCAGTATTTTCCTATTAATGAAAAGAATGACCAAGAAATTAGATAAAAATCATGAAAACAGAAAAGATAATTGGGAAAAATATTTTACTAAATAATGTCCTAACTCAAATTCTAGATATTTTTCATGGAACTCAACTTAATCATGATCTTCACCTTCATCTTCATCTACTTTCAGATTAATGTAAATTAATGCAAGATTTTCAAATTTTACAAATAGCTGTAACTGTTATTTATTCAAGACATAAAAGCTTAGAGAGGTGTCCATGGAGCTTACTCTTTCTCGACTGATAAACAACCGCTGTTTCAAAGCTATTAAATTGTTTATGCACACCATTTTGAGAAACATAAATAATCCAACTGTAGTGGCATCAAGTTCCAAGACACAAGATTCACTAATGCACCACATCACCTTGGACAGAGAACAGGCATGGAACAGGTGTCTGCAACTATATGGCAAAATAAATGCTTCATCACATGAAGCTATTTTTAACTAACTAGCCTGACCACTGATATTATTAGAGCTATGGAGAAAATCCTTCAATAATTCTCTGCATTATTTCAGGATTCATCTGTTCTGTAAGTGCAACGCAGTGACTGTTATGACTAACCAAACAAAACAAAACAAAGTAAACACCAGCTACAGAAATACCCAAGTTTCAGCCCTCAGTGTTCTCCTTCAGCATACATTTGGCTTTCACTCCAAATCTGTGTGATGGTTTCCACAAGATGCATAAATATTTAGGACTGGAACATTTATCTCTCCATCTTGATGACTGAAAAAGGATTTGAAAGCTATTGGGGTGGTGAGGGAAGACAGAGGGAAGTAGTGAACGCTTAAAAAATGTGACTGTAAAAGTCCTCAGTCCTCTGGAAAACCAAAATAATACTAAAAAATTTAAAAATTAATCATATTATTAATTTTTTTCTGCAGTTATAATCCTTAGTAAAAAAACTTGTAGTTTTTTATTAAAAGACACAAAAAGAGCAATTTGTACATCAATCTATGAATCTTAGTGTAGCTGACTAGTTTATTAAAAACAGTATTTCTTTAAGTACAAAAAAAGCCCTCAAACCTTCCCCAGTGACAATTCTTTTGCCATTTTATGCTGCTATGTTTTCTGGAATCTGTCACAGGCATAAGCAGAAACACAAAACCCAATATACAGAACAGAACAAAAGTTATGCAGGACTGAACACTCAGAAATTACTAGAACATAATGCAGCTTTTTTGTTAAGTGTTTGGTACTCTTTGGAAACATACAAGGTAGGCATTGTCTTTGAAATTAATCCAGGTTGTATTTGTACATCACTAAATAACAGAGAGTGGCAAATATCAAACTGTGAAAACTCAGCCTTTCATCTTGTTTTTCTGAAAAAAACCCCAATGTTAAAGAATGTCAAGTACAAAATAAAGATATGCTTTATTCAATTTAGTGAAATTAAAATACATAAGATATCATTAAAATAAATTTGTTCTGCAAATGTCTAAACACTGCAGTCAAAGCCATGTATTGTTTAGGTTGGCTATGTAATTTTTATTTTCCTGATGAAAATCATAAATTAGTGTAAATGAATATTTAGCACTATTTTTTTAGAAATTAGTTCCATGCCAGAAAATCTTACTTTTCATTATACTGTACTGCATGTGCTTTTTAATAACAGTTTTTCTCTAATTTCTAAATTTCTCTCGCTTAGTAAATAATAGCTGGTAAACAATAAAGAGAAGTAAACATTCAGAGTCCCTTTCTGTCCTTCCTAACAGCTCCAAAATGCTGGTCTTCATTCAGTCCCTCTGTCATCGATGATGTTCTGATAATTTATCTTCTCACAGTTTTGCACCTCTGTAACTGCATATAGTAATTCAGATTATGTACATAACTGCTTTTTGTTAGCCACAAAGTATGATTTAAAATGTCATACTTCCATGGAAAATAAATGAAATTGGATCTTTGGTTGTGAGACAGCTTGGGATTTAGTAAGGGCACTGAAATTTTGGGTCTTCTTTTAGAGACCAGTCAGCACTAAGGTTCTAGGAAACAGCAGTTCCATGATGGATAAACTTTTTAAGTACACTCTAAAGAAATGCAGAAGGGATGTGTTGTGGTTATTATGTCATGCACTCTTCTAAACTTGAGGTTTATTTCAGATATTACTACAGGATTAATACTTGGCCATATCAAACTCCTGTTTGATATGTGGTCTCCCACCTTAAGAGGGAAAAGCCTTCTGCTTAGATCTCCCCGTTCTGTCCTTTCCACAAGTGCATGATGTAAGCCAGCCAGGAAACCAGGAATGGCAGCACTGAAGCCAGTCAGACACAGGTATGTGTGCATGTGTGCTGCACAAACCTAGGACCACAAAGAGGCAACCTCTCACTCTTACTAAAACACAAATACGAATTCAGTCTTCCTGGAGGCATAACTGATGGCAGCAAAACAAATCCCATCCTTTCCATCTTTATGTAACCTCTGCTGCTGAAATTGTATCTGTGGATGCAGCCATAAAAAAGTTGTAGTGTCATTAATAATACAACAGGAGAAAGGTTTTCATTGCTCCTCAAAACTTTCAGCTCGCATTCAGTGAAGCAGAACAGTTGGTAATGTGCACAGACTAATGAAGCATGGAAAATATCTTTGCTCATGAGATCCTGACAGCCTGAACAAATTTTAATCAACGATTACTTTCTTGGTGCCAATACATTATTGCATTTTTCTTTATGACAACTCGAGCAGCTGAGGGAGCTGGGTTTCTTTAGCCTGGAGCAAAGCCAGCTCAAGGGTGGCCTTATCCCTCTCTACAACTACCTGAGAGAGGTTGTAGCCAGACAGGGCTACAGCCTCTTCTCCCAGACCACCAGTGACAGGCTGAGAGGACATAGCCTCAAGGAACACCAGGGGACATTCACATTGGACATCAGGAGGAATTTCTGCACAGAAAGGGTTGTACCCATTGGAATAGACTGCCCATGGATGTGACAGGGAGTCACTGTCCCTGAAGGCGCTCACGAAGCGACAGCCCATGGCACTTAGTTCTATGATTGTGTTGGCAAGGTAATCAGTCAGAGGTTGGACCTGATCATCTCAAATGTCTTTTCCAAATGAAATGATTCTGTGATTCTGTGTGATTTATGTCACTAAAATACATCGTCAAGCAGAAGATGTCTCATTCATAATTTTTCTTTTTGCATAAAAATAATACTTTCTTAAAAGTTGTTTCTCAGTGTCCTTCAGATATTTTATTCTCTGACAACTATTTTTCATAAAATTACTTTTTCAGCAAGTGTGTTTAGTAATATAACCATATGGATGACTTCAGTATTTTAAGAGGTTCAAAATTATATCTTCAGTTGATTAATCAGAGAATGGCTCAGATTGGAAGAGATCTTTGAAATCATCTGGTCCAGCCCCTACCTTAGGATACGAATAGCTTCTCTGTTAGAACTGGTTGTGCATCACCTTGCCTAGTTGAGATATGAACATCTCCAGGGACAGAAATTCCCATATTTCCTCTGGTAATATGTTCCTGTGCTTAAACAGCTCTTCTACACGATTCCCCCCGAATCATCCTCCTCCTCCTCAAAACAAAACTGTTTTGTTTGATTTTCTTTTGCTGCACTTTATGTCACTTGTATCCTGTGTTTGTTCTGTACCTGCCAGGAGAGTACAGCTTTTGTCTCCTCTATAACTGCTCATCATAAATCTGTGTACAGCAGGTGGATGTGTTACACGATGGTGCAGGGGACAGGAGAAGATGACACAGCCCCCATGATTCAGAAGGCATAAAAGGCATTTATTAATAGAAATCCACACTTCTTATAGAGAGCATCGTGGACCTAAGACCTGATTGGTCTTTAGGAAACTCCTCTTGCACTATTGGTCAAGGAGGGAACAACACCTAATTGTAAATATCTTTCACAAACACCAAGTGCAGGGGATAAGATAATAACTGTTTTAATTCTTTCTCTAGCTTTCCCCGGCCGAGCCTGGGAGAAGCTATGTGCTTCTCTCTGTTACCAGGGAGTGAGAATATCCACATGGATGTACCTCCCTGTCCCCAGCTTTTCCATTCTCACAATAACCAGAGGCACTTTTCAGGCTCTTCTTGTACACCACAAGCTACCAATCTCTTACCTGTGTGGTGCTGCTCTGCTGAGCTCAGTTTCTCAGTACTCTTACAGTGGAGTGCTACAAGTGCACCAGAATCTCACACAAAGTCTCACAAGCGTGTAGTCACTTTCATTCTCCATTATTTTCTTGGCCTAGGGATGCTTCCTGTACTTTAAGATCTAATAATTTTCCTTGTTGTGTTAGTTTAGCCAACAGCCATAGATAGGATATCACCTGTTCTTTCTTTCCTATGGTCTGCTCTGTCTGCTGTAGTGGAGGGGTTGGAAAGGCAAATTTCTGTACCTCATCTGAAATATCTTTATTCCTTTACCTTGTCCACCACAAACCACTTCAAAGTCTACCCAAACACAACACAGTCCTTGCTCCTTTGCAAGATCAAGTGGATCTCTGATCTCTACACATTTGGAAATTGACAAACAAAGAAGAGAGCGCTTTTCCATTACTGATACCTTGATCCCACTCCCATCCTCCTTAGAGCATGACTCACTGTGAAGGACAGAAATGCATGACTCAGCCTTGCCAGTCTGAGACCTGGCAGTCAGTAGCTGTGTTTAAAGCCCAACAAGATATAATTAAATGGTAAATAGTGTTCTTTCTTTAGCTTTTCTTAAGAAATCTTTAAAAGCAAGGACGTCATACCAATATAGACCACATTTTTTTACAAAATGAGAGCAGAGATAGAGTAATACTATACTGTTATCATATATTAACCTTCGCTCCTACCTTTGGGAGTAAAAGTGATACAGATTTATAGTTTCCATATCGTGAGACAACCTGTTTGTGTATGAGAAAAAATATTTAATATCTTCTGCTGCTAGCACTTTTGAAGTGTAATTAAGACTAAACCAATCATACTATTACTCTATAAATTTAAAAAAAAAAGTAATTTTTCTTATTGAAACCCCTAAAAGGGAAGAATTCTAAAAATCAGCTGCTGCCAAAAATTCAGTGTTACTTTTACAATCTTTGGAAAAAAACCTGCTGGCAATGGACATGTTGCTCCTCTGCACAGCATCACTCCTCTCAATAGGTTTCTTTTATTATTTCAGTATACCCATAGTAATGGAAGCCTCCTGATAAGGATCATGTGGTACAGAATATGCAGGAATCTTCAGAAAAAAGAATTCACTACTCCAATGAATGGTCCAAGCAGCATGAATCTGTTTTATTTTTGCTGCCAAAGCTACTCATAATCCCTTTTTCTAAGAGCTGCATGAGTATTTCTGTTCTAAATCCTCTCCATTTCCCTTCTATTTCCTTTCCCAGATCAGAAAATCTTTGGCTGTGCATATTTCAGTGTGACAAAGCTGTTTTATTTTCACATGTAGATCTAAAATGCATTTAACTTTTGAGATTATTCAAGTTGACTCCATGGTTCAAAAACACAACACATCTTTGCTAGGATGCGTACAGCACAACCAAGTGAAGCCCACCCCAAAACATATTTTGGTTTCTAATTAGCTGTTACTTCCCTTTATTTTTAACTCATGCCTTAATTTGCAAGATCATTCTTCTGTTTGTAGAGATAAATAAATGACAAGATGTCTTATAGTACTACCCCTTTCCACACTGATGCCAGAGTTCCAGCTGCATCCTTTGCTTTGTGATATTTTCAGTTCGCATTAGCCTAATTCACTAAGAGAAGGCCCCAAGTAAAGCCAACACCACAGAGTGACAAATTTACAGGGCAAGGAATGGAAGGAAACGTCTGAAATGGCCAAATGGAAAGCAAAACACTTTTAAATAAAATTACAATTTTTTTTTTTTAGGAAACTGTAGAGCTTTGGATACTTAAATGTTATAATACTGTTTTACTCAGCTTTCTTCTATAAAATGCTGTTTCATTAAAGAAAAAGAAATCAAACCCCAAAATGGTAGCAGGTGATCTTGTTACATAAGAATAGTTTTTCAAGTAGTTTTATTCTTAATTCTTACCCTCAGATGTACCTGCTCTTTTCTTTCAAGTGACAAAAAAATTAAAATTTAACTCCCTGAATATCGTCTGTAACATTCAGCATACGATAGCTGGAAGCTATTATTTCAATATTAATTTGATTTTTGGCAAGCATTAGGGACTTACAAACTTCAGGTATGCACATTCTTGTTAGTTGCATGCCTTTATGCATTTATTATGCAAATTACGTTCTCATGAAATGGAATTTTATGACTGAAAGATGTATGATTAAGATTCAAACACTGCTGTGTTTAGTTATAGATAATTCATGCTAACTAACTAGAGGGCATTAATGCTATATGAATTTATATTATATTTAGCTTTTGAAAAAATTGTTCACAGCCTTGAACAACTACCAATTCTTGTAAAATTTGAGCAATATAACCTGAATTTTGATGTCTTATTCTAAGGAGGACATAGCTGACCATCTCAGATAAAACTTACAGACACAGTAAGTATCAGTACAGTAAGCTGACGCTTGCAGTATCAGCAGTGTTGATACTAGAATCAAAATTTTATTAATGAAGAACAGGTAAAAGACAACGGTTAGGCAGAACACACCACAATATACAGAATAGCTGCAGTAGAAAAACATTGACAGAAATAATAATTTTACTTGGAAAAGGTATCTTTAATTGGCTTATAAGCAGGACAGAAAGTGAACATTTTTCTCTTTGCATCTAGCAAAAAAACCCCAAAACAACAAAACTTCACAGAATTCAAAGTACGCACAGAAAAACAATTTTTCATCAATTAACAGTTCCTTGTTGCATAGCTGTTTGTTTCCTGCAAATGTGAGGAAAATTACACTTGTTTTTTTAATGACAGAAGGGTGAGCCATCTGCACTTGCAGTTGAATATCAGATGTGAACAGGTGGTTGCTATGAAAGAGTTTCTACCAAACTCATAATGTAGCTTTTTATGCGATAGCTTCTTCAAAGCTTTTAGCCCAATGCAGACTCTGCTACAGTTTTCACACGGCTTAAAGAACAATCTCTAAATACATTGTCATTTTCTTCTCACTCATTTGGCCTGTACACTACAGCATGAAAAAGAATGGCTGTTTTCATGTCGTTGCTGGGAATATATGTAATTGGAATAAATGTATGAAATGCATGCCTATATGAAAGTACGGCAGAAAAAGCAGGTCATCTTCTTTATTTTATGGCTGTGTGCTAAGATGGAATAAAGTATGCTTACAAATTTCACTACTCCTGAGGACTTTAGTGGTTGTACTCCAAATCTTTCTTTTCCTACAAGTCTTCTTAAGTTGTCAGCATGTAATTTATTTTAGACTATCCTGTGCTGGGTTTTGCAATTCAGAAAAAGGTACGGAGATGTGACAATTTAGCAAGAAATAATATATTATTAAAACCTACAGGGTGATATTTTGGTGCTGTTTCTGTCAATATACCCAGTATGTACAGAGATGCCACCATGTGATTTTAAGCAAGGGCTCTGTGTAAAAAATATATTATTTTGCAAAGAAAATAAAGCCAGAAACGAAGACTGGAAATTTTCTCCAATAAGGTTGCAATGTTTTTTCCTTAAAATCATGCATCTTAAGTATTCAGGTCTGCAAAAAGAAAACCATCAACTTTTATTACAGCAGTTATACTAATGTACAAGTCACAGCCATTCTGATTTATCACTGCAGTCTTAGTAGAATGCACCCTCCATTATTGTCCTCTGTTAGTTTTAATATCTTACAGAATGCAACTGAACCTGCCCTTAGAAGCTGAAGTAAAATGAAACTGCTTAGAGTCTATTTTGCAGAATTGGAAGCAGTTTTCTAAATAAATGTTGTGTGTAGGTGTTTGGTTCCTGACAGAGCCATCAGCTTTGCCTATGTAAATAGTAGTAAAACATGTTTACTTTGCACCTTGAGGGACCTCATAATACCTGAAAGTTAAGGTAATTTCATCTTCTTCCTGCCCTCTTCCCTCTCCTATTGAGAGGATGTACATAGTCCAAAATGAAAACGTACTTGGGATTCTATTCTGCTGTTACAAAGAACAGACAATTATCTACTACTGTGGGATTATCTACCCATGGTTGATTTTGTTGGACCAACACAAGTACATGAAATGCATGCTAGTTCAGGAGTTTGGGTGCATCTCACCTGTATATTGAAGTGCCTCACCTATGAACGTTTTCCACAAACCATAGACTTTACAGTTCATGGAGGAAATAGACAATTTATATTATCTTTCTATTGCTTTCTGTGTCTTTACATAAGTAAAATTCTGGATGCTGCTGCTCTTAAGAGCAAGGCTTACCAGCCTGTGAGTGGGCATCTCAAATATTTGCTTTATAATGGGAAATTTTAAGAAAGGTGTAAAAATCATCTTTTGTCTTTTTGGATTTCCATTATTGCTGTGTGAAAATTAATAAAAGATCATCACAAATACATAAAAAATACCTCAAAAATAAACTAGATAAAAAGGAAAGTTTATTGTATTTTATGTTCTCATGAAAGATGGCATTAATAGTTTTCCCCAAATTCTCAATATAACAGTCTAAGTAAATCCCAAAAATCCCTGTTCTGGAACCCTTTCAAATGAAAGTAACAAGCATCAAACATAATTGTTATTGTAAACTATGCTACATTCTAATTGGAGAGTAGATTTTCTAGAAAACTCCTTCAAATGCTATAAACCCTGTTTAATTTAATATTTTAAGTATGAGCTTATCACCTCCCTGCATTAGAATTTCTTCATTTTTTCACAACATAGTTTGTGTCTTGTGAAATCTTTCCATATATAATTCCATGTAGAAAAGCCAGACATGGTTTCATTCTTTTTATGTTCCATTTAAAATAGCTGAATACATTACAAATTCTGGTACATCAATAGCAAGAGGTTGAACAGAAAACTGTACTTCAAAACATCTTTTTATTTATGCTCCTCTTACAATGTTGGCTTGTTTCTTCTTTTTCAAAGCAGAAATTTATGGGTTATATTTCAGCCCAGTCACTAGAAGTTTGAACATGAATTTATCAAAGGTAGAATTAAGGCAACACTAGAAGAATCTAAATCTAATTATGTTAGAATAAGTACAGTTCATGTGATATTTAAAAAAGCCCCAAACACACCTGATTCATGAATCACTTCAAGAAGACATATGATAATATAGTGAGCAGTCAGAAGCTGTAATTTGTATCAGCTTTTGATGTCTTTTAATACAATAGAATTTTGAATGGGACATTGAAATCTTTGTGAATCCTACATGCTATTATACAACACCTGCTTAAAATGATGGTATTTATCTGTACGGCAGAAATAATTCATTTTTTAGCATCACAGCAGTAATGACCAAAACCAATCCAAAGGTTTTCACTGCCAAGAATGAGTGGAAAGAACAGCTACTTGTATTATAAATGCTTGGGCAGCTATTTTAACTCTGCACAAAACCACTGGCTCCTGGCTCTGAGTAACCAAGGATGACATAGTGCACGGCAGTACTGACTATAACTAGTGCTCGCTAGGGTGCCAGGAATAGCTCAGCACAGGACCAGGAGACCAGTTTGGCCTGGTACACTGTACTTTGGAAACATTTCAGTGCCTGCTTCCCACTGTCTCATAGGCACAAGACACTACAGATCATCTGCTCCTACCTAAGGCTGATAACGAGCCAGTGCTAGGAAGCGGGATTGGTTGTGCTTTCCCTGTGTTCTAGCCAGGATCTGTTACAGGGGTGAGTAATCACCAATTAAGATGCATGAGAAAATTTATTCGTGCCTCTGCTCAGCATGAACACTCACGATTGTCAGGCATCCATGGTTTACTTATCACCAGGATATATCCGCTCCTGGTGATAAGTAAGGTATGCCCACACAAACCTGATAATACATTAATTTTGCTCTACTGGCTTCCATCCCCACCTCCTTCCTTGCTCTGATGGAACTGAAAAGGAGGCTTGCTCACAGTGGAGATTCATCTTTGGAGTGTTCCTGTACAGCTGGTACACAGAAGACCTTCAAATATCTCCTCTAGGTGTAGCATAAGACACGTCTACTGAAATCCAGAGCGATAGGGAAGGGTGGCAGACTTAGGGCCCCCAGAGAAAATCATCTGGGGTAAGGAGCATTACATGCAGGGAGCTGGAGCCAGGAGACCAGAAGCAGACAAAATACAGACAAAACTGGTGACAGATGAAAGAGGAGAATGAAAATGTTGTGTTCATCTGAGGGTGTCAGGTCTGAAGCAGAGACTGTGTGGGCTTACGTGGAGACCCTCCCAGATTTTTGCACAGTAATCTGGTTGGCAGAACCAGATTTGCAAAGCAATACCTGATTGGATCTTTGGATGGACATGTTCTGAGTGAACACTTAACAGGTTTGTGGGCTCCTGTTTCTTGAGACTCAAGAAGAGTAAAACAATGATTCAAGTTGTGTTCTGCTCAGCTTGAGGAGCAGTGACATGATAGTATTCTAAAAGATATCTGAGAAATATATGCTCTCTGAGAATTTAAGCTATCTAGAAGCAGTTTTTCAGGGAGATACATATTAGTTTATGCCAGAAATTTTTTTTCATAATATGAAAAATAATTGACTTCTTATGACTCAAGGACACTAGTTTAAAATCTGCAAATTTTTAATCTTGTTTTTAGACTCAGATCTGTGGTTGCATTTGAACCACAAGAGAAGGAGGTAAGTCTGAATAAGTGAGGCCTCTTTATTCTTCAATGGAGATTACAGTGTCAGCTACCAGAGAAACAGGTTAGAAGCAGCACTGAACACCAGACATATGAAAGTATACATATTCCATAAAAAAATATTTACATTCTACCAATTAATTTATCCTCTGCTTTCACCAGTGTCTGGGTAAAACAGAATTATTACAAGTATCATTGTTTAAATTTAAGACTTATTGGCAGTTTTAAGCGAAGGGATTTGCACTCTCTGTTATGAAAAAGTACTTCAGCAACAGCAAAGTTGTCATCATAAATGGTATTGAGGAAGTTTAAATCCTTGCAGATTACAGTAGTAATATATCAGGCCTCAGAGTTACTTCTGAAGCAGAAGCATGACAGGCACAAGAAAAAATAAATAATGTAAATTGAATTTTCATAGGAGTTGAAATTAAAAAATCTCATTTTATAGAAAATTTGCATGCTTATAGCAAACATGACAAAATAGATTTAAATCAAGATGAAATCTGCCTCTGCAACGTGATAGCATCTCGTATCTAAAATATCAAGAAATGTTTCTATATTTTCAATAATATAATGTAAAATTAATGGGTATAATTTTTCTAACATTAAGTATTTTTACTTGCTTTCTTTTATGGTTCATTTAAGAATTGAAAAATGCTCAGACTCCTTGGAACACTTTTTTTTCCCAACAGTTAAAAGACTGAAAGAGAAAAAGTTGTGGGTCATAAGCACATTATTGTATCCTAACAGAATCTTTTTGCACAGCTTCTTTACAGTGAGCTCTGTAAATGAAACATAATTATTTTCATTATTTTAGAATTTCATCAGTGGATCACAGTGGTCATAAACTTTCAGATAATCTCTTTTTATCACAGTTAGAACACCTTAATATCTTATGGATCATATTTTCCTAGTGTGTCTTCATTAATTCCCCACTAAAAAATTCCAAAAGGATCTTACTTGATTATTCTAAGAACAGACCATTTGGGGTTTTTTTCAACTCTCCAATTTGTTTTTAAATAAGTCTACCTTTGATAACTCCAAACTCTTTTCAGAATGTTTTTGTGTTAATTAAGCAACAAGTTCTGCTTTCTCAAAAGGTTTTTTGTACATGTCAGACCAGTGAGAAAGAAAGTCTCACTATTAATGAAGTCAAACATAGTGCTACATATGATCAGTTTTATTTGGAGGGAAATTCTACACCAATTTGCAAAGTGCATTTTGTTATGCAAGTAATCAGATAACAGTGCTAAGCTGAGATGTAGCAAAGCAATTATAAGCTTCATTGTGCACTACACAAAGAGTAACGTTCCTGGTATTTAAATTTGAGAATAAGAAGCTTAGACTTTATATACTCAGTTAGCTGTATAAATTTCAGATGAAAAAGATACTCCATAGCATATATATTCAGAAACTTTTAAATTTATTAACTCAAGCATTTCAAGTCAATGGCTACTAAAATTTCACAATTCAGCAGAGTATCTACAGACTTTTGAGGGAAAACAAGCCCTATTTGCTGGCAGAATTATAGAAGAGCTTGGGTTGGAATGGACCATCTCGTTCCAGCCCTGCTGCCACAGGCAGGTACACCTTCCACTAGACCAGGATGCTCAGAGCCCCACCCAGCCTGGCCTTGAACTTCTCCATGGATCGGGAGTTCTTCTTTGGAACTGGGAGGTCCAGTTTCTCTGGAACTGCTCTGCAATGTCTAAATAGTTCCAGTGGCGATCCCAGAGAGCTTGGACCACAGCAATGTATCAGACAAAAGAGTACTGCTGGCTTAGCTGCACAGTTAGTCTGAGGAGCTCCAAAAAGAAGGAAATTTTTCCAGAGACTTAGGATAAATACACCTGAAGATTAATTTGGAATTCTTAAGTAATTTACTTGTGCCTCTGATACCAGCCTCTGCTTACCTTTTCAGTAAGAAATATAAAAGTACAAATGTCGGACTTTTTACATGACAGAATATTAGTATATTCATGCTTCAGGATGACCATTTTTCCATGATTTCAGGTGTTAGAAGAAAATTAAAGAACTTGATTCATTTTAAGGAGTTCTTTGGATTTTATACTCACTAAGGGTTTTTTGTATGAATATGAATTACTATGCTAAGAACAGTCAAGCGCAAGAGGAGCCTTCACTGATCTGACCTGGAAATTGTTAAGAACACAGTAATTTAAATTAATAAATTTTACTACATTGATTCAGAGAGTAATAAGTGAAATTAAATCATATTATATAGCAGCTTTAAATAAAAAATAAATAACTGATCAGCTTAATAGACACACCAGAGGTTTGACCAACAAAAAGTCTGCATCACTTTTAAAGTCTATTCAAAGCACACACAGGAAAAAGAACCCAAATGAAATTAAAAAAAAAAAAAAATTCTTTGTGATATTTTCCTATAACTAATTAATTAACTTAAAAGTGGTTGGTTTCATTGATGGAGAACCTGAAAAACAATATCAGAGAATATTTACACTGTTGTTTGCTTGGGTATTGCTTTTCAGAGCTTGCTCTGGGTTGTTGATCTGCTATGAGGACACAGATCTCTGCTAAGGACCAACATAGCGATGCAATCTTTTCAGGCATTCTGTTCTGAGGTGTAACATCTCAACACAAATCACAAACTGCTGTTTCAAAGAGCATTTGTTGTTCAAAGCAACCCATTTCAGAGGTTCATCTAAGTTTCCCAGCAAAAGGTACTCTCTTTCTTAGCATCACCTAGGCTAAAGAATCAAAAAATTTCAGCACTTCAGGATGAGAAACATTTCGTCCTGCACTATGGGCTTTACAAATATTTTTTGCTTATTCACTGTAGTTTCGGTGAAATGTTGAAGCTCAGGTAGGTTGGAATGAACAGTAG
This sequence comes from Leptocoma aspasia, assembly GCA_013399835.1. Lineage (NCBI taxonomy): Eukaryota > Metazoa > Chordata > Aves > Passeriformes > Nectariniidae > Leptocoma > Leptocoma aspasia. Next base: position 329,214 of record VXAX01002258.1, on the reverse strand, counting down.
AGCAAGAAGAACAAGCCCTGGTTTTTGGAAGACTGGTTTTTGGAAAGGTATAAGGATTCTCTGAGCAATAGAAATAATGACTTGTACTTCTTTAAAAACAGTTTTTGGAGTTTTGACTTGGGTGCCAGGAGGCAAATCTTACACATCTAGGTTTTTTTTGTTTGGTCAGTTTTTCGACAATCACTGAAGACTGCTAGACAGTATAACTCATTGCAAGGGAAACAACCATTCAGAATCTGAATGTCACAAATATAAATAAATACTCTGCACAGACTAAATCCCAGAATAATAATGGAAGATTCTTGCAGAGTACAGCATAGTTTAACCACAATTTCTCTTAAGGAAATAATGAACTTCAAGTAATGATGGCCTTCAAGGCTTTTTCTCCAGCACTCTTTTAATTGGGAGTTAGTTTAATAAGATAAAACAGAAAACTAAAAACTAATCCAAATAATTTCAGTATAGGTTGAAATTTAAAATTTCCATTTTTACTGTAAAAGAGAATACATTTAAATTTCCGAGGTAGTGATCCTAAGTGACCTCTGAAGCTGCTGCAAAGACTCCCTGCCATTAAATTTAGTCTGGGTTTGGAACAGGTTATTTTCACTTTACCTAAAAAAACCACAATGAAGCATGGAAAGTATAATGTAGTTATAATGAAGTACAACTAATGGGAGTCTATTTGTGTAGCAGAAACAGAATTGAAACTAGATAAAGTGACAAAGAGAAAGCAATACCATACACTTCATTTTATGTACAAAGTGCTCCTTTCCTCTGCAAGGAGTAGGTTTTAGGTTGTTTTGTTTCTTTTAATACCAGTGATATGTCTTTGCTGCAGATGAAAACTTTGCTCAGTGCTTGCCTAATGACAAGTCTGTAAAATGATATCACAGATTGCATTGTGCATCAGCTGGAGCTAGCTGATCTCTGCTGAGTTTTCTCAAATATCTCATGAGTGCTACTGCCAACCACCTTGCATAAGTCCAGTGCACACAGCAAAATTAAATATGTTTCAGTTTTTCATAGCTTCTCCATTTGGCTGGTCTGTATACACAAAAATATTTTTTGCTACACAGCACCTGTGAAATTTTCTCACTTTGCTAAGAGCTGACTAAACTTAACACAGCATATAATGTTTTCTTCCCTTTCACTTTGAACTAGAAGATGGCATTAACTTCACAACAGGGAATATATTTTTCTCTGTACTCCCACTACTCCAACTACTAACACCTTAGTTATGCACACCATGTTTAAAGCAAAAAGAAATTTTCATTATAGCAAAAGGACAAGAAGGACTATTCTCTCAGATATTGTTCCCCTAATTTAAATGACCATCAACTAAAATGTTCTGTCCTGCTCTCAGACACAGTCATTATGATTATGTCTGTGAATCATGGAGTTTTAAGTATTATTATTAACTTAAAACAGTCAACACCAAAATAAGAAAATACAATAAAATATTTTCATTTTGGAAGAAACTAGAAAGTTTGTAGTGAAATAATATAAAATAAAAGGAAGCTTCATAGGTGAGATGACTAAATTATACTTGAATTATTGAATGTAAACCGCACCAAGTATTTGTGTGATTTTGCACAAACAGCACAGTCTTTTTGCATTGTAACAAGTTCTGAGTGATGGTGTTTGTCTTCCCTAGTCAAATGAAAAAATGGTGGAGCCCAGATTTCCTGGAGATGGCTGAACACCTGCCTGCCCATGGGAAGTGTTGAATTACTTCCTTGTTTTATTTTTCTTTTTACTTTACCTACTATACTGTCTTTAACTCAAGCCATTAGTTCTCTCACTTTTACTCCTCTGACTGTCTCTCACAGTCTACCAGGAGAAGATGAGCAAGTGTCTGTGTGGTACTTAGTTCATAGCTTAAAGCACAACAAAGGGAAAGATAAACCACTGGTTATCTGAGTTAACCAAGATGCTGAGAGGAACGCTTTGCATGTCTACAGGGCAATTCCCAGAAAAGATCCAAAAATGCATGCATCTGTTTTCTGGCACACTGCACTGCATTGTGTGACCTGAAGCCCCAATCTCATCACCATTCACATCTTTGGAACTGTTTTGCAACTAATCTTGTAACAATGGGCACCTTTGCAAGAAGTCAAGGCTCTGGGAGATGATAGATATATAGATATAGATATAGATTATATAAATTATATAGCTATAGATTATATAATTATGTATTCATGTATTTTAAACACTGTAGGAACATAACCACATGGTAGGGCAGGGCCTCAGACAACATAACTTCTGCAACCAGAAGTTTTTTTTTATCCTAGACTCCAGGAAGATCTCCATTCCATGACCTTTGATGAAAATGAGAATTTTGATTTTGACTGTAACGGGGTTGCATCTGAAACTACCAGGTTATTTTAAAATAGACTGTATTTCTAAAATTATAGAATCATTAAGGTCAGAAAAGAGCTCTAAGATGATTGAGTCTAACCTTTGACTGAACCACCTTGTCATCTAGACCATGGCGATAAGTGCCACGTCCAGACTTTCCTTGGATGTTTCTGGAGATAGTGACTCACCACCTGCCTGAGCAGCCTGTTCCAAATCTTCTTTCTGATGTCCAACCTGGATCTCCCTAGCACAGCTTGAAGCCGTTTCCACTTGTCCTGTCATGAGTTTCCTGAGAAAGGAGGCCTATCCCTACTTTTCTAGAGCTTCCTTTGAGGCAGTTGTAGAGAGCAATGAGGTCATCTCTGAGCCTCCTTTTCTCCAGACTTAACACCCCCAGTCCCTCAGCCACTGCTCACATGACTCACTCTCTAAACCCTCCCCAAGCTCTCTGGACTTGCTCCATCATCTCCATGTCCTTCCTGAATTTAGGGGCCCAAAACTGGATGCAGTAGTCAAGGTGTGACCCCATCAGTGCCCAGTACTGGGGGACAACCATTGCCCTGGTCCTGCTGGCCACACTACTGCTGATACGGGCCAGGATGCTATTGGCCTTCTTGGCCCCTGGGCACAGCTGGCTCATGTTTGGCCAGTTGTCACCCAGCACCCTCAGGTCCTTTTCCACTTGGCAGCTTCCCAGTCATTCTGCCCCCATCTTGTAGAGCTGCCTGGGGTTGTTGTGACCAAAATGCAGACCTGGCACTTTGCTTATTGAACTTCATCCAATCGCCCTCAGCCCATTGATCCAGCCTGTACAGAACAAAGTCTCTGTCCAGATCAAATGTCTGCCTTTTAAAGGCTCTCTTCACAGTTTACTTCAAGTGCATGTTTTTAAATAACTGACTTTTTATGTGTTGCTGAGTCTTGCTTTCAAAATACAGTGAGATTGTAAAACCATTCAAACAATTTTCAAAAAAGCAAAATATAGTTATCTTCTGCTGAGTGAATTAGGAATGGGTTTTAGAAGTGAGAAAATAAGTTCTTTATAAGCACTTGAGTCATTAAGCTAATCATCTTTCATACTTAAGTGAACACATCTAGAAACAATAATAATTTCCTTGGGAAATTCTCAGTGATTTGCAGATTGCTTCTGCACAAAAGGCAGCTAATGCTGCAAGTGGTAAATGTTACTTAATGCTACCCAACTGCAAGTAAAACTTTCCTTAGGAAAACGTAGATTAAGAAGTTATCATATGTACTGCTAAATACTGGCTTTTTAAAAACTAATAATGGAGTTATTTAAACTGTCTCCAGCAGGAAAGTCCACATACCTCAATCGGCCCTCATTCTGGGTATCTTCCCCCAGTTTGGATACTAGGCATTACATTCAATGGTGTGGAATATCCCTTTGGCCAGTTTGTGTCATCTGTCCCAGCTATACTTCCTCAAAAAAAAAAAAAGAGTCCTTGTTTTAGGATAAACATGACTTAGCAAAAAAAAAAAAAAATCACTTTATTATCAATATTATCCCCATTCTGATTCCAAAAAACAGCACTGTATTAGCTGCTGAGAAAAATTAACTCATCCCACCTGAAATCAATAGAGTCTGTCTAAATCACGAACCACCTTCTCAAGTTAAATTGGTATCATATCTTCATAACAGTAATGAAAAAGACATCTCTGTCATCAAGCAAGATGAAAATTATAATAGCATAAACTGGTTAATTAGTGACCAGGATCAAAGCCTAATTGCAGTACAAGCTAAGGAGAAAGGCTTCAGAAACACAGAGAAAGGTGAACAAATGTGGCAGTAAACTGTAAGACAGGTGAGCCTATTATGACATCCATCTGGACAGTAGCAGAATTGGAAGCTGAAAAATTCACTAGTAGACATACTGTCTGAAGACAGATGGGACAAATGAGATAGAAATGAAGAGGAGGAAAAAAAGAACAACTGGATTTTTGTCAGGTAAGAGAAATTAATAGAAAATTATAATTCCTGTAGATATTGATTCAAAATAGAGGAACCCAAGAAAGAGAACAAATCTTGGTGTTTATAAGATTCTTTTACATGAAATTTAAACAAGTGTTTGCTTTTGTCTCAGTAGATTCTCCATAGATAGTATTTTAGAGTAGGCAATTCTCCAGTATAAGTCTGTAAAGATGCCAGATACACAAACAGCATAATTTACACTGTAAATTTTGCCACGCTCTCAATCCCAGGTGCACAAATAATTTGGTTACACTGTAAGCCTGGGAGCAGTCAACAAGATTCAAGATTCACAAATAGTGCAATTTATTGACTATTATGACAGCATAAGGTTCAGAAGTCACTGCTGATAAATCCATTGATGTCAGAAAGCACAAGCAATTGTATTTCCACAGAATAATGTTTATCCAATGTTCCAGTGGGAGGGGATGGGTACAGCCCTTTGACTTTCCCAGGATACAAAGTAGAGTATCCTCTGATCTTTCTCCTCTCTTAAGTTATATTCATATTGATTTTTTTGAGGATAGGGAAAATATTTCAGTCCATGTCATTTCACGGTCAGGTAGAGTTTGAGTGACTTCAGTCAAACGTGTCAAACGTATACAGGTTTTACATCATTAGCTTACGTGGGTGCTTGTAAAGGAAAATGTATTATCCAGTTGATGATGCAAAGTTCGACTTTCAGCCATCATTTGGGTCATTCCTTCATCTTAATTTCTCTTACCTGCATTGTTTAAACAGACCATGACCACAACACCTCTCTGCTGCTCTATTCCCTGTTTTGTGCCTCTCTTAGGGCAGCGCACCAAGCTCCATGTTCCTCATCCTAACGTGTGCACACATTAGTTTATCCCTGGTGAACTGTTTCCTGCATAGCTGCTCTTCCATGCTGAGCTTTGTCTTTCCACAGCACTTCACAAGCTTTCAGCAAAACAGGGTGAAAAAGAAAAAACTAAATGTTCAGTATCTGTTCAGTATATGTGGCTGAAAAAATTTGTGAAAACTTTTTTATGAAGTACTTAAATTACGTTTTGCCTTTGTTAAGCAAAAAATAAATTGGATTATAGTCATCTTTTCTAGCTTCTCTACTAATTCACTGGTATTCTGAAAAAGCGCCCTGTGATAAAAACTTCATATTCTCAAATATCACTGTTCAAATCAGGACAACCAAAGCCTATGAGATACAAGCATTGACACAATAAAAATATAATTCATGTTACTTGGTTGTCTTGGACAACCATTTGCATTTTGTTCCCTTATTTCTAAATAAGAGAAAGCAGAAAACAGTTGACAGTGTGTCAGATGTGACTGGAACCATACAGCATGTTTCTCTGCCCTTTGTTGAGGGATAAAATCATATATAATAAATGTATCAGAATACATGAAATGCATGTTCACCCCCACCACGTGCTGAATTGTGATTCAAGTAAATAGTAATTTCAGATTGTTCAAGCTTACTTACATGCTTTTTGGATCTGAAAGAAATCAGGAAATCTTACTAGTGTAGAACTCTCTCCTTGAGATGTGCTCTGATAAAGGTCAGCAGCAGTCTTTGATGACCTGCAAAGTCTGATTTGCTGTTACATTGCCAGAGCAGTTTTATTTGTATTATAGTGATGGGTGCAACTTTGCAATCTCAGTGAGGTCTTGAGTTCATGTGATGTGCATGACGGAGTCAGTGATCTGTATTCAATAATTTGGGACACTCCAAAATCGGTATGTTAAAGCAATATATCCAGTTGTTCATTTATATTCAGCCTGGCTTTTTAAAGAATAGAATCCTCATCAGCTGTTCTTTTAATGTAAAGGTGTCACTTCGATCAAAGGCATTTGTCCTTTTTTCTTATCTAACACTAGATAATGCTCAGTGAGGTAATTACAAATTCAATAAAAATTTAAAGGCAATTAAGCTCTTTTCAAGGTGCACAAGCTCTTATGAATCCTAAATAAGGGCAAAATCATTGTTAAAGACCAAAATTCTATACCATCATTATTCTTAAAACGTCAAATAGTTAGATAAAAGGTCCAGAGATAAATCTCTGACCAGCACTCAATCTTCCAGATTCTACAGAACTTCATGCTGGCAGCACAGGAATTTGCTAACCGTTATTTTGTACTTGTTACATGCTTGTTAGAAGCCATTACCAAGGTAAAGTATTCTTTGAAAAGAAAAGAAATTATCCTCTGTGACATGACAGAAAATATTAAAAGAAATAAAATCCAGATGATATTTCCTAATGCCATAATCGAAATGAAACACATGGTTCTAATGTTCTTTATTAAATACCAAAAAAAAAAAAATCACTAAAACTTAGAAAAGAAAGAAAGCAGCTTCTTCATATGAAAAATATCATCAAACATTTTGATTTGAATTTGTGTATACTTTCTGGGCACATCACTGTTTTTCAGCCAGATGTAATTGTCTCGCTCAGTAAAGTGTCAATTTTTAAGTTGAATGTAACTCTTGAATTGTCTATAGGCTAGACATACCTCTTTTTCTGCAATTTTGTGTGAATGTTATAGTTTCCTAGTATGGAGTCTTACTTATCACTCTTTTTTAAAATTATTCTTTGTTAATCTCTTTAAAAGATTTTGTTTTCCTTTGCATATTACCAATGCTTTCACAAGCAATGCAGTGGAAAATTTTCAAGATTTTACCTGAGATCCTATCAGAGAAGAGAGTCAATTCAAAAATATGCTATAAGAGTTACCTATGAAAGAAGAACAAGAGATCCTTAATCAATTTAGTTTTAAATGAAAAAAAAAAAAGAACACAGTATTTCTAATACATGTCTGGGGTTTATATATGTGCATGCTTACATCTGTGTATGCATGTGGTTGTGTATGTATGTACACATCTGTGATTTAAGATAAAAGTGTCCCAGCAAAAGGGAAAACCTCTTCTTCAACCAGAATATTAATTAGAAGTTAAGAAGCAGGGAACAAAAAGGTACTGACGAGCCACAGCTGGGATCGGTGGAGGTAAATGAGGATGAGCTCCATGAAAATAAAAACTGTATGCATCAAATGCCTACATGAAATCAAAACAGATTTGAGGCAATTTCTTTTTAACTGTAAAAATAAACAAATGGGAAAAAAAGCTTGAGAAACTTGCTAAAAGTACTGAGAATATTAACTGTATTTCACCCAGATTTTTTGGACAGATAGAAGTGAATACTTAATACTCACATTTTAAACTGTTGAACCATCAGTCAGTAACAAATCAAAAGTGATACAACTATGGTTAGCACAACAATGAATCCAGGTTAACAAGCCCCAGCATTGGCAGGGACCACCACCTTGAGAGTCCCAGGCTGGATCATCTTGAAGTTCACTTGCAAACATGAAGGAAAGTACAAGGAATCATAAAGTACAGTATGGATTGGTTTGGAAGGGACCTGTCAAGGTCAGCTAGCACAACCTTCCTTCAGTGAGCAGTGACACCTTCAGCTGGACCAAGGTGTCACCAGTGACACAATGCCTGCACACTGATTCACCCTTTCTCTTCCATAATCCAAGCCAACAAAAAGAACAGGAGCAACCAACCTATGACTGACAAAGGAAAACATTTTCAGCCAAATCTACTTGTCTTTGTAGGAGTCTGACTTAAAGTCTTTATAAATCACCAAGAGGTGCAGCTACCACTGACTTCTGCCAATACAAAACTGGCCTAAGAAAAATTTGCTATAATTATACTTTTGCCACCTTGTGTTTTGAATTAACATAAATTTTGCTGACCAAGACAGACAGTGCAGCAAAACTTTCAAGCTATATTGTCTGAGATGATTAGGAGCAGACAAATTTTACACAGGCAAATTCCATCAAGAATTCCTATATTATGCAAAATAGAGTCATCTTATCCAATATGTGTGATCTATTCTACCAAACAACAAAGTTTTAAATTCAAATGTGCATAAGAACTGCGGTGTAATTTACTTTATGAGATTCCTAAAGCAAATATTTGAATATTTTATATTAAAAAAATTACAAAAAGTTGAGACTCTGTCTTTTCAGAGGCATTTCATAAACTGAGAGATTAATGAAGGAATTGAATAAATTATTTACCCTCAAAATTGTGAAAATGGCTAGAGACATTACACAAATTTTAAGAGTAGCTTTATTTGTCCACTAACCCACATTCTGCTGCATAAAGCTGAGACTCAAGAACAAAACACCAGCTTTCTAAATACTGCTATGAATAGTAAGTACTGGAAATACTACACTATGCAATCAATTTTTCTGTAAGGGCAGGGGTATTCTCAGAGTATCAAAAGAATACATGACCATATTTTTTGAAAGAGTAATGAAATGGTTGCCATATGATTTAGTCTAAATCTAACATGTTCCCAGAGGCTATCAAACAAATGAGAAGACAAGCTTCCTGTCATAAGAGAATTAACCAGTTTTTGAAGGGTTCAGTTAACTGAAGCCTCTCTTTACAAGTGTTACACTGTTGAAACAGCTCAGAATGTCTTACTACTGTGTTTCATGTTGAAAGGAATGCAAACTAAGTACCAGAACAAACTCCATATAAACCGGTGTTTCTTCCCTTCTTTTATGTCACTTAGCAGTGAGCTGTCATTTCAGTATTATATATCATTCAGGTCATATGCCTTTGAAGCTTTATTTGCCTTCATTTTCCCCCTGGATATTTTGTTTAAGAAGGAGAAATTCAATCCATAATGTGTTCTGGTGACTTGTGTTAGGATGGTAAAGAAAGAACCTGTCCTGCAATATATTACTTCTTATGACAAGAGATCTTCTAGGTGATCTGGAGGAATGTGGTCTAACAGAGAAAACCCCTGGACAGCTAAGTTACCCCTGGATAGCTAAGTCAAGTTTGATGATTGCTTTCAATAATTGCAAAGATATGAGCACCAGGAAGCTGAAAGAATTGGTTAAACAAACTTGTCAAATGAGAAAAGTCATATATCCCTCTACTTAAAAATAAATCAGATAACTGTTAGAAAAACATTTTGAATTGCTGAAATTCAGAACGTCCTTGAAACAAAAATATGTAGCAGGGGAAAGAAAAGACCTTGAATGTTTGCAAACTGAAGTAACTGTTTGGCTATAGCTACTGATGGGGGTCTCATGATGGAGTTTTCTGTTCCAGTAGATACCTCACTGTGCTTCTTTTCTGGTTTTTTGGGTTTTTTTAATATGGTTTTTGAGATACTTAATGTAGAACTATATCTTTATTTGATTCCTTGACTGGGCCTTTATTTGATTCCTTGATTGTAATTAGCACAGTACAAAAGTAACCTGCTCTCCATGTGCTATGAGATCACTGTTCCTGGTACTGAGACACTGAGAAACAGCCATAAGCTATATTTCCAAATTAGCATAGAGAATATAGATTACTGTGACTTGAAGAGTATATGTCAAGGATATCCATTAAGTAAGGCATTTCATGTGACACCATCAAGAACACATTTTGCACAAGCAGATGTTTATTTTTATGCACTTTTTCAAAAAGAAAAGACAACTATGAACAAACTGAAACGATTGGTGACATAATTACGAAGCTGAGTTAAAGTTTGTTTTTTCGAGACCAAAGTGAACAGATGGCATGCAGATTACAGAGCAGATTTTGGTGAAATGAGGTGGCTAATTAGTTCACTGAAAACAGTACCTGCTTTCTAGAAAACATAAAGTCTGAGTTAGGGATCACTAGGAAGCTGGTCAATTTTATATATAATTCCATTCCCAGGCTACTTGACTTTAAACCAGACTGTGCCAAGATGTAAGAATATGGCACCATCTCTGCCCATGGTGATATCATAAATATCTGTAAACCTTCCAGAAATCTCGAGATACAACAAAAGTTGGAATTGTGCATTGCCAAGTAGTTAAGGCACTAAATTTTTCACAAGTATGGGCCAATGCTACTTAGATTCCATACACTGACTTTTAAAACCAGCTAACATTACTGGTGATGGAGGAAGTTTGGCAAGCAGAAGATTCATTCTCGAGCAATAATACTGCTAGAAAACTGTTTAAAATCAATATGTATATTCTAAAAGTTATGGTCCTACACTCTATTATGTGCTTGGCTTTTACTGTCCAAATTACAGGAAACAAATGCTGGTGTTCTCCTTCACGGCAAGTTTTTCAAGCATGAGATCACTGATTGCCAGGTCTGTCTTCTCTGTAAGGAAAGCATGGTATATTTTGAGACAGAGGTGTATTTTTCTATTCTAGCTCATGAGATTAAACCTGCTCTGTAGTCACAAGCAGAATTTCCTGCAGCTCTGCCAAACCAGTAGTATGGTGCTGCAGCAGGGGTGGCTAGCAGGAAAGGACTTTCTCTCTTTAGACCAGAGCTAGTGGTGCAATCTTGTACCCAGCAGTGCCAGAGAGACACCAGGAAACCAGAGTGAGCTCTGGAGAGCAGCATCGTGGTGCTCAGGGCTGGAGCACCGGCCCTTTGAGGAGAGGCTGGAGGGCCTAGGGCTTCAGCCTAAATATTTGGGTAGAGAAACCTGAGGTCTTGTATGCATTACATTGGGCCTAGCAGTTTAAAAGAAACTGGGAAGATGTCTTTTTGTGCATGCTTGAAAGATTACTGGACAGCAATAAATTACTGAAGCTGTTTAAAATGTTCCCATTTCTTAAGAGTTTAATGTGCTATTTAATGATTGTATGATATCAGACTGATTCTTTAGTTCTTTTTTTACGCACAGAGTGAGACCCAACTATTTCTTCCAAATTTGATTCACACTCAACTAATTTCACTTCTATACTTAAATAAGAAATTACAGTTGAAAAAATAAACAAGGGACAAAATTGTTTATTGCATTTTGTCAGGCTATCCTTTCTAAAGTGTACCTTGTATTACTTTTTGTTTTGAAACAAATAAGTCTGTTACAAAACCACTGAAGTAAAATAAATCCCTATGAACACAAAGTGTTTGAAATTATGTTAATTTTTTCCCCTCTCTTTCCTGGACGTACCTAGAGATGTGTTAACCACTTTATTTAAACACAGTTAAAATGGTGGAACTTGAGGCGCTTTTTCTAATTTAAATTTTAAGCTAATCAGACTAATTTTATCCTCTGTTTCTTCAAAGTTTAGGTCAGGACTTCATCATTTTTATGCATCATATAGCAAAAATTCAATTCTTGAAATAAAAACAGGAAGTAGGAAAAACATGTCACAAATATCAGCTTAGGAGAGAAAAAGTAATAGGGCCAGTAGCTACTAAAACTGAAATAAAAATTGACACCAGTGTATTCCACAAAATTTCAGTAGATCTGTGGATTTTCTACTAAATGTATCTCTAAAATCTGTCTTCTAATTCCATATCCTACACCACAAACCAAGTTTATGCACTCAAGGCTCTGTGAAAATGTACAGCAACAAAAATAGTAACTATCAGAAAATTGTTTTCAGAAGTGCACTCCCAATCAAAATTAAAACCTTACTACATATGACTCACACTTCTTGAAGTCAGTAGGGTTATTTATGTGTTTAAAACCATACATAAACCTCTGTATTTTATTAGCCATAGGCCTTATTTTGAAGTAAAGCTCCATAAGCAGTTAATGACAATAACTGAGTGATAAGTAGGAAAAATAATAAATACAAAAAAGCCACACATTAAAAAAAAAAAAAAAAAGACAAATGAAATGTAAATTCTATCATCAGGCGGTACTTCAAAGGACATTTCTTCCATTTGCCTTTCAAACCTTTTCCAAACTGTTGCTTTCTCATAAATTTTGGTTTAGGTCATCACACACATTTCTAGACCCACTGGATTAGCGCACCCAAGTAAAAGACAAAATCTTAGGTGAAGTCACCAAAGATGCTAACAAACACGTATCTAATAAACGTTTCACTTAATACAATTTTTGAAAGAAAGTTGAGAATATTATTAGGCTACTCTCTCATCAGCTGCTGCTTAGGCCTGGTCTTCTGTCAACAGTGGAATCAGACTTATTAAAAACTTTAACAGGAAGCTTGTGATCCACTGTTTTTATGCTCAAAATCACACGGGGACAATCAGCTGTAACAAGCAAAGGTCTGTCCAAGGTTGGATGTTTGCAAGCTTCAAAACTTCCTAGATCAGAAGAAAAAGGTCCTCCCTTTTCCCAAGATGAACAAAATATTACACTACAGAGGAAGAAATATTCATCTATGATTGAGCTCTTCTTCCTAACCCAGGGTGTCATATTTAGTTGTCAGCTAAAGCTCTTGCAGCCACTCATGCACTGGCCTCCAGGAGGATGGGGGAGAGATCAGAAACATAAAAGTTCATTTTATTTAGCCTGGAAGAATACAAAGATGGATTTGTGTAGCCAGAGATCAGCTCAGGAGACCTAAATCCCTGATGGAATTAGAATCTTGCTTGTTAAATCTGATTTCCTTTTTATGACAAGGTAATCCACCTCATCAATCAAGAGAAGAAGTTACTCAATTTCAGCAAAGCTTTTGATACAGTCCCTCCCAGGATCCTTCTGGATAAAACATCCAGCTCACAGCTGGATAAACACATCATGTGGTGGGTGCGCAGCTGGCTCACTGGTCAGGCACAAAGGGTGACATCAGTGGATGGGGTGACATCAGACTGGGGACCTGTCACTGGGGGGGTTCTGCAGGGCTCCATCCTCGGCCTCTTTCAGCATCTTCATCATAAATGGCCTGCACATAGGACTGGAAGGGATACTCACTCAGTTTTTTCAACAACACTAAACTGGCAAGAGCTGTTGACTTCCTTGAGGGAAGGGACAACATATAATTATTAAAATAATATCTCCCAAAGTAGCTTGTACAATAGTCTTTTGAAGTTTAAATACTCTCAGTAAAATGCATGTCTCCCAAGGACATATTTAACACCTTCTTTTTAGGCACATAGATGCATCTGTAGAACATGAGGACAGTTTTTCAAATAATATTCAAATGAGAAAAATATATTCTATCACATGATTTAAATGACTTAAATAACCAGCAGTTAGTTGGTTTCATTCCTTTTTAAAGTAGAACAATTAATCCTTTCTTTCCATTTATGGAAGGTGGCCTAAAATCCATTAAACTCAAACACCAGTGACACTGACACACATGAAGCCACATCAGACCGGGAACACAGGAATTCCAAACAAAATAAAAGCAAGACCTTTCTAGAAATATCTGTGAGGAAACCAGAGAGACACAGCTCTACATAGGTTAATTACTAGTTGCTCAGACAGCTACACACTTCAGCTGAGTGTATTAATATGAATTCCATCCCTGTTTATTATATATACTATATACCTAGATTATACATTGCTTGCAAAAATATCAAATAAGGTGAAATATCCCACACACAAAATTAACGTTATGACTGAAAAACTGCTCTTCTGAAATGCAGTTTGATCTAAATTTTAATCTGAAGTGGCTAACGTCCTCACAAAATCCTATATTGAAATAACACATTCCAAAGTTTTGGCTTATTGGTTCTTTGGAGCACAATTTCTTTATGCTAAAAACAAATTCAATACTGAACCAGCATGTTGGGTTACATGCTGTGTGTGGAAAGAAAAATCAAAAGAACCAACCAAAATCAGAGAAATTTATAAAAAATTAATTTATAGGGGAAGTTTAGGGTTCAGAGTAGAAATAGCAAGTAAATAACTGCTTGGGATAAATACCTATTCATATTCTTTCATATTGCGTCTGTGATGACAAAATGACATTGACATAAATATGTAAGTTGCTTTAACTATGCATTTGAAGAATATTACTCTAGTAGCTAACTTCTGTGCCAGAGGAGATAAAGGCTCTAGTCCAATCTAATCTAGTATTTTCAAATTATTTCCATTAATACCTCAAATTTGAGTGAAAAAAAAACCCCATACTTGTAATGCACGTGCTTTCTATTTCTGCTCATCTAGTTCTGATGCTAAAATTCTCCAGTACTACAAAAATTCTCTAATGCCACATTCTCCAGTAAATTCTGTCTGAAATAATTGTGACAGTTTGTGATCTGATTCTTCTCCTGGAGGGACTAATAAAATGAAAGAGTCAGCCATGATAGAGTTTGGGGAATAAAGATGATGGATAGGCATTCCTAAACAGAGTGGAATCACTTGTGGTTTTTAACCTCTGTTTTATAACCCGCAGGGATAGATTGTTCTAGCTGAAGTATCTAAAATCTTTGAAGCACAGCTAGTAGGGAAAAGGACTGACACACTGTGTAAGGAAGCTAAAATAACCGTGGCATGTGCCGTGCAGCAGCTGTGTAAAAGGAAGAAAGACCCCTGAGAAAACTGATAAATTAGGATGTGACTTTTACAAGCTAGAGCATGCTCTGACCAATAAACACTATCAGGCATGGTCTTTAGAGAGGTTGTAAGTAATTTTTTCCAGTTTAATTGTTATAGACTATCATAAAAGGGAAAGTAAGTATTGAATTCTTTTTTAAAATATATAATTTTATATTGAATTTTTTCCAATTAATGTGTAATTAAGACCAGAATCAGTTTTCCACTGAAGACTTTTCTTTTAAATTGAGCATCAGAATAGATAAATTTTCACAGTATATGTAATTTCCATTACTTTTAGACTTTTAGTCTAGCATTTTCCAATTATTTCCATTAATATCTCAAATTTGAATGCAAAAAACTCCATACTTGTAATACATGTGCTTTCTTCACAAGACAGGCAGGAAGAGAAGAAAATCCAATTTCTAATGGAAAATATGAGCTAGAAGTTTAAAGTTTCAACAAGTTAGTAGACAGATGAAGACCATATGCTAGACATAAAAAGTCTAGGAAGAATTATGGCAAATTGACTCAAATTAAGTAATTATACATTGACTTAACTAATACAGAAAATTATGGACTTCACAACGAACATGTGAGTTCTTGAAAGAGTAAAATACTGTCTGAAATCATACATATAATATTGAAGATTCTCTGAACTTCTTTTAAGAGCAGTATTTTCTTTTTTTTTGAGGACTTACTCTGTGAAGCCTTTAAAAGTTTGTAGTACTGCCAAATGTAAGATGTTCTGACTGCTGAGAGCTCATTTCTTTTGAAGAATATGGAGAAATGTGAATAGCAGGAAAGAGTTAAGCCTTTTGGTTATAACACAGGCAAATGCTCATCCTTTCAATTTTTTTTTGGGTTTTTTTTGTGCATAGAAGACAAGATAAATGTATCTGTTAAATACTGCTGAATAAAAGTTAATTCTGTTGCTAGAAATCTATTTGTGCTGTTCTTATCCACCATGGTTATAGCAGATATATGTTATGGAGATAACCCCAAGAACTTTATTCTGGAAAATGATCCAAAAAAGGTAGGGCTAAAATTGGAATATGCATAAAAATAACACTGAATAATAAAACCTCCCCCAAATTAGTCAAAATCAGTAATATGAATTATTATATTAGAAAAATATAACAAATATAAAAGATAGAAGAAATATTTTTATAAAAGGAATATCAGCAATACGTATACCAGTCATAAAATCCAGGAGTGTCATGCTCCATTGTGGACAACTGCAAGAAAAAAGAATTTATGAAAAAAAAAAATCAAACTCAACACATACTGATATTTAAATAAAAGTTTGAGGGTTTTGCACAGCCTAGAAAGAGGAGTCTGGCAGAGAACCTGCTGATAAGCAGCTTTCCCTTCTAAAGGGTTACTACCTGATGGAGGATTTTGAATCATTAACACAGATATTTTGCTGTTGCAAAAACCAAATAAGTTACTGAGCTGCTATGATCAGTTTGCTCTGAAATACACTTCATTTAGAGTAATAACACTACACTTCAAGGTTTTACTGCAACTCAAAGCCAGCATGAATTTTCTGAATTAAGTTGAGTCAGTATCAAGATTATTACAACAAGCAGTTACGGTCTACCAAAATTAACAAAGAAAGCTTGAATCAGCAATTGTGACATTGTAATTTGTTGCTTAAAGCTAAAACACAATGTCACAAATGACCCCTGGGTTTGGAAAAGATTTTTTTCCTAGCAGCATGAGCTACTTGTTTGCTCTTACTTGTTTAGAGAAAAAGTAAAAGATAAAAATTCAAAAAGCACTGGTAGATCAGGAAATTCTAAATTCCTGCTGGTTCTATTGCCCAAGGTCCAAGTTTTACTGAAAATATGGTTAGAGTAACGCCTGAACCTAATGTTATTATTAGTTTAACTTCACATCTGCCAAGAATATAAGTTCTGGTCTCTACTGTCATACCTTTAAGCTTCACACAGTGGTTTAAATGATGGTTTATTAGTTATAGAGTGCTGACATCATTTAACATAGATTACAACTAGACAGGATGAGCATATCAGAGCCAAAATGAAAAGCTAAAAGCATTCATAAAAAACATCCTAGAATACAGGCAGCTTTGCTCATAACGTAACTAAATTTCCTGTGAGTAATAAGGAATGACCAATATGTGCTAATCAGAAATAACTAGAATGGTCAGTACAGATTCCCAAAAGCAGCTCTGCTTGCTGTAAATTCAAGGACCTGATGAAACTTCAGGGACATGTAGCAATTCCCTGCAAAAGAATTCTGAATACAATCTTGAAATCAAATAATATCTTAGTGAGATTGCACACAAAAAAAAAATTTTAAAAAAGGCATTTCCTCACTCATTTTAGAAAAGCTACAGAAATCACCTTAAAAAGGGATAAAATGTTTTCATATGCAAATGAAAGCAAAAAAGGGCAAAAAAGGGCCTAGAGGTGAAAGAGATACTCTGAGGTTCTTCACATCAGTGAAAGAGCCTCAGGTCATGGCTTGAATTCCTAGACGAAATCACACAAACAAAATCCAATTTTTCTTTGGGGAGTTTCAGAATTCATAACTTAAATACAAGAGGAAACCTGGAAAAAATGCAATCTTACATGAGCTTTGCCTCAGCAAAGCAATCAGTAGAATCAGTTTATGAAAAACCCCATGTGAATGCCAGCATGAAATTTATGCTCTGAATTCACACAACTGACACATTTTTGCAACCTGACAAGTGCTTGTGCTACCACCTCCAGAAGATTTTATTTTCCAGGTCATTGTTTCTTAATTTTTCATATATGGTAGCAATTATAGATACATATATGCTATGCATTGAACTTGACCCCGGGATTTGTTTTCAATATTTTTGGTAATTTTTGGTAATTACCAAGTTGGTTTCTGCATGTTAGAAGATAAAAATAGTGAGAAAAAAATGAAAAGGACAAAAGGACAAGTCTGTTGCCTGTTGTTATAAACTGTTCCTATAACACTGAAATATTTGTCTCATGTATTTCAAAAACTTTACCTAGAAAACAATGCTTCTGTGTATGAGAAATATATCTGGTTTATCAAATCCTGTGGAGCTTCTGACAGGAAGAATCAGCAGATTTTCTCTTTTTCCAAGAGTATTGTGCAATAGATCTAAAGTATAAAAACGTGGATTGTTTCGGTTTGGGTTTTTTTTTTCCCTTGGACAATTTACTTAATTTTATTTTTTTGTGTTGTCCATCTCTATCTTTCCCTGGCATTTCTTTTGTTACTTCTGATGTACTTATAGTTTGGCATATACTTTAACAATGTCTGCCATTGTTTGTCAACCCCTGTAAGGTAAAATTCCCAACAATTTTCTGTTCTCTCCCTCTATACATATATATATTTGCATTACGTTATGCAAGATGGAGTACTAAATCAAAACTACATTCCAGGTTCATAAGCAATGTAAACCAGAAAATCTGTGACATACAAAGTCAAATAGTGTATAATACCTCTTTGTTCTCTAAAATGTCATAGAAATATTCACTGACAAACACAGCTTCTGTATTAATGGCAACACTTGTTGTGTTAATTCAAAACAAATGTTTTTGTACACAACTGAGTATAAAAATTTAACAGGTTACATCACTACTAAAAATTGCACAAGTGTAGTGATCCTCTTTTTCCTTGCTGTTTTTCAACAGTTTTAGGCAGTTTCACAGGAAAGACTGAATAAGACTAAGAGCTCTGGGTGTGCTATGATTTGTGAGTACCTGCATTGTAACTCAGCCCAATCCTAACACTCTCATTCATGTTCACAGATTTGGGATGTATGAAGTAATTTTTTAGAAATTCCTAAGTGACTTTGGATATCAAATCTCATTTTTAAATGCTGCTTCATACATATAAACTCCGGCCTGACTGAAAATTTTCATCTACTCAGGTGCTAAATAAACACAAATAATTTGATTGCATCACATCTATTTCTTTAGCTTAAATCAGACTTTCATGGTCCACTGTACCCCACCCACTCAGACCAAACAAAAACTGAAGTTTTGCCTGATGCATTTTTTCTCTGGATATCTCCCAAGTATCTTAGACAAGACATTTGGGAGTCATTAAGTTTGAATATTCAAGAGGTTCCATTAAAGTCCTTTTGTTGTTAATAATGTCATTTACTGGGGAGAGTTGTAAATGTGTTTCTCTGGGGAGAAAAGAGGTGCAAAAAAAGTTTCATTTTTTAACACAAAAGTCAGAAAACAGAATAAATTGGAGGTATTCAAAAATCAACTACCTTGTTTAGGTTGGCTAAAATTAACCTTATGAAATCATACATTTTTTTTATTTTGTTCTCATGGCAGCTCTTATTGAAATATTTTTTTATTGAAATACTTTATTGAAATACTTTTTATGAAGTCTGAAGCAAAAAGTTTAATTGTGTAAGAAAAGTAGTTCACTTTCCTGAGAGTGAAGCATACCTTGGGTACTATAATTTTTTAATTAATTATAATTGATGCAAATTCTTTATTGGACACATGTCAAAGACAGAAATTTCTTTACTTGAAGAGATTATTTAATGCCATAAAATTTATCCTCAAGAACCTCTCTTTCTTTTTTAAACACCCTTCTTTTGAAGAAGTCAAATACAAGTTTTTCAAGCAATGTGGAGTTCTTAATATCTATTCAGACACACGTTCTCATCTTCTAAATGAAAATTATGAAAATGGTGACCTACTTGTGAGTACATTCAGACTGACCCAATGCAAAGTAGAATAAAATTGGTATTAAAATTTGAGGGTAAAACATTGCATGAGCAAATATTTCTGAAGCTCTCCTCCAAAGACCATAACTGAAAATTATTTCTTCAACTGAAAATAGATAAATCAGTAAAAGACAAAAATTATTTTAAACCACTACTTCACTAGTGCTCTGAGCAGCTTTCACAGAATGTTTGGTAAGCAACAAAATAAGTCTTAAAGATACAAGTTGTCCTATTAAAAAGTACTAAAATAAGTCTTATATTTTGGAAGAGTCATATGGGTGAGACAAGAATTTGTTTTGTTTTGTTTTTTTTAATTCTTCCTCCCACATGAAACAACAAATTGTAGTAAAAATTCCTGAAATGCATCTTCTAACAATTATTATTCCACTGAAGCACACCAAAGCATGCTCCTGACACCACTGTTGTACCATTGCACCTGAAGTCTGTGACCTTTGTCTATGTTCTTGTCATGTACTGTTTCTGATGCAAGGAGGAAAGGTATCAGAAGTTTGTTTCTTGAATTATGTAATTCCTTAATTCAGATTAATTTATTTTTCATATACAATCAAAATATTCACAGTATTTTGAATCAGCCAAAAGAATTTTAATTTAGAATCTTTGATCATAATACTCCCTTAAAGTTTTTCACCTTAATATCCTAGCAAGGTTTACAGAGAAAAAAATAATCTGCTGGAGATTTAGATGCATATGTTGCAAGTGTTTTTACGACCTTAAGGGAGTCATGGTTTTTACCCTAAACAGAAGTTCAGCCCCTTTGGTCTTAGAATATTCCTCGTCCAAACTGCTCTGCCACCTTACCTGATTGGTTGCATGTGATGAAATGATGAAAAGATGATAATTACTTGTTAGACAAAAAGTCTCAGAATATTAAACCATCCAACCCCTAAGAATGTAAATCAGATGTGTAACAGCGTTTGTTTATTGGAATCCCACAGATCTCTGAGTTAAGGATACTTTTCCAACAAAAAATTTATTTAAAAAGAGATGTGAGAAATGTACCGGAGTAATCTTTGGTGAAGAATTATTAACAATTAAATTACTCATACCAAATTTTGAATAACTTTATTCTCTCTTAGTCTCTCATTCTCTATTTGACAAACCAAATGTCAGAAGTGTGCAGAAAACAACTTCAGTCATTCTAATGTGTTTAAGGTCCATATAACTCAGAATGATGCAAGGCTACAAGCAAATACAACACAAGCCAATGTTTCAAATCAGCAAATGATTCCATAGCCAGACAATAAGTTTTAGCTTTAATCAGGAAAATTATTCTCCATGTATAATTCTACAATAAGAAACTACCTAAATAATGAACTTAACAGGATTTTTTAAAACATCTCTTGATTTAAATACTTGAAACATGCTTTGGGTATATTTTTGGAGGGTCACTTGGAACATTGTGCAAATTTCCAGTGCCAGGTTTGGCCAGCAGCCACTAGAAGGCTTTTATTAATTATCAGAACACCAGTGCTGTGTTTTCTCAAGCTACTTCTCTTCCCTTTATTTGCAGATCTCTTTTTTTAACCACAGATGAGAAAGAAAGTCACAATGATATCACAGCTATTCTATCTTAAAACAGCACAAAGACATTTATTTGAAAAATTGGTGTTCTATTTTGGCCACCAAGTTCCAGAGTTCTAACCATATCAGGCCTCTGCAATTTGAACAACTTCATGGATAGTATATGGTATTTATCATCCTTTTAACTTCATGTACTTGGTTCTTCTGTAAGAATTGATCTAAATGCTGTCTTTGAATCATACTTGTGCTAGGAGGATTTGAATATATTGTTTCTTAGTATGACTTAAATAATGTATTTTAAAAATAATGCCTTTTTTCTAACAAAATCAGTAATTTTTTTTGCTTTTTTCTAAGCATTTGATGAGTGACCTGAAAATAATTTGCCTAACATAACATTTGAAGGTGCAATACTCATTTATGCATACAACGTACAGTAATTTCCCTAATGAACTTTTGTTTACACACCAGAGTTAATACTAGGCATCTAACATGTCTGATTTATAGACAGCAACTGTAGCTGCAGGTCATATTATATTACATTATCATGAGCTGTCACAGAGGCTGCATAAAGAATAACCACAGAATGACCAAGAGATGAAAAATCCAGATTCTGCCTGCAGAGGGTCGGTGAGGTTCAGCCTAAAGACAGTAGATCCAGGAGGTCTGGATCTCTCTCTCCAGGTAGTGCAAGATGGGTTTTATGCATAGAGGAATTGCCATATGGAACAGCTTGCAAGTGAAGCTGAAGGGCATAAAAGCCTCTAAGAAGCAAATCCCACGATAGTTTTTAGGAAATGGAAGAATAATTACACTCATTAGAAAACATCCCACAGCTCTTCCTACACCTCTTCCAGTGCTTTTTATTGTCCACACATTTAGTTATGAAAAATAAATTTTTACACCTTTCCTTTTAGTTCACAGCTTCTTACAAGTTTCCTTGTGCAAATTAGTTAGAAAATATTTGTCACTTCATACCCATCTATGGAAATTTCTTAAATGTCTGTTTATATTTATGCAAATCCAGTCCATAAGGTATCTTTAGCGCTTCGATTTAGTAGTGTACAATAGGACTAAAGAGTGCCATGTTTCATATGTGTTGCAGTTCAAGACAAATGCAGAGTTGCATTTGTAAAACAAGAGCAATTAATCTTCCAGAAATCTTCCTTCTTGTGTTGCCTTGAACTTTTAAAGTTTTGGGGTGAATATTAAATTATATTTATTAAGAACATGATCTCCATATAGAATATGACCTCCATCTCGTGGCAATTACAAAGTAGGATTGCAGATGACCTTATATCACAGAATGGTTTGGGTTGGAAAGGATCTTAAAGAACACGTGGTTCCAACTCCTATGCCAGGGACAGGGACACTTTCCACATCAGGCTGCTCAGACTTCCAGGCAACCTGGCTTTGAACTCTTCCAGGGACAGGTCACACACAGCTTCCCTGGATAACCTCTTCCAGTGCCTCACCACCCTCATAGTAAAGAATTTCTTCCTAAGACATAATCTAAATCTACTGTCTTTCAGTTTAAAGCCATTCTCCCTTGTCCTGTCACTACATGCCCTTGTAAAAATCTCTCACAGTCTTTCATCTAGAAAGGTTTCTCCTCAGGTACTGGAAAGCTGCAGTGTGGTGACCCCAAAGCCCTCTCTGCTTTGGGGAGCTGAACAATCCTAATTCTCTCAGCTCAATTTCTTCATAGGGGAGATGTTCCATCCCTCTGATCATTTTGGTGACTTCCTATGGACTCTGTCTGAGAGGTGCCTTCCTGTGCTGGGGACCCCAGACCTGGATGCAGCACTTCTGGTGGGGTCTCACCAGAGCAGAGCGGAGCAGAGCAGAGCAGAGGGCCAGAATCCCCTCCCTCCCCTGCTGGCCACACTGCTTCAGATGCAGGCCAGGACACGTTTGGCTCTCTGGGCTGTGAGTGCCCAGCCCAGTGCCCAGCCCAGGCTGGGTCATGTCCACCCTCTCACCCACCAGCACCCCCAAATCCTTCTCACAGGGCTGCTCTCCATCCCTTCATTCCCAGCCTGGATTGATACCAAGGGTTGTCCCAACCCAGGTGCAGCATCTTGCCTTGTCGAACCGCATGAGATTCCCACAGGCCCATTCCTCAAGCTTGGCCAGATCCCTCTGGATGACATTCTATCCTTCAGGAGTGTCACCACTCAGCTTGGTACCATCTGCAGGTTTGCTGAAGGTGCACATGATCTCTTCATGTATGTCATGAATATATGAAATAACAGCAGTCCTATATGGACCCCTAAGGGACACCACTTCTTACTGATGTCCTTTGGGACTCTGAGCCATTGACCACCACCCTCTGGATGTGACTATCCAACCAACTCTTTATCCACCTACAAATCACTCATCAAATCCATCTCTCTCCAGTCTAGAGTGAAGGATGTTTTGGGGTACAGTGTCTAAAGTTTTGCAGAAGTCCAGACAAAAGACATCCCTAGCATTGTTCACTTGTCACTCCACTGTAGAATGCCATTAGGGTGCTCAGGCAGGACTTAGTTAGGCTTAGAACAGGCTTTGTGTGTGTGTGATGTTCAGCTTTAAGACATCCAAGTATTAGATGCTGCCCAGGACTGAGTCTGTGATGCACACGCATGTTGAATCAGGACATAGAACAGATTTCAGCTCTTGCTGCTGTCAAATATTATTTCAAAGGCATTTCTGCTTTTTCTTTTTTTTTTTT
>VXAX01002258.1:245930-292670 GCA_013399835.1 Leptocoma aspasia | reverse complement strand
TTTATTTATTTATTTATTTATATGGAAAGAAGAGCCTGAGCTACCCTCACCCACCCTCAGGGGTGGGTTGTAACAAGAGAAAATTCTCTGGTGCTGCCAGCCTACTCTTTCTTTGATTGTAACACATGCCTTCTTTGCCCATGCAGTACAGATATGTAAAATTGCTTGCCTTAGTAAACTTCCTGCTCATCTCCCTTGGAGTGCAACACGACTTATACATTGAATCTTCTTATCTACAGCAAATCCTGGTTTCTCTGTCTGTTTGTCTTTAATTAGAGCTCCTCTCCCTGACTTTCTCTCTTACTTGGTGACTTTTGGTGTCTGATTTACGAAATCAGATGTCAGATGCCAAGCAGAACAACCCTGATAACCAAACCATGTATTTAGGGAGAGGAGGGTATTTGATAACAGCAGCTATCTCCTTTGTTTCATTGTAGAAGTTATTATAGAAGTGCTAAAACACTGCAAAACCCAACCACTAAGCAAAATTTTTGTCACCTGGTATGTCATGATCTGGTGCTGTTTGAACTACATGCTACAATCAAGAACAAAGAATGTAACAGGTTGAAAAGCACATTAAGCCCACTGGAGGAAAAACACTGAAAAATTATTTTCTTCCACTCCTGTGATGGTTAAAACCAAGTTAAAATTATCCATAATCAGATGAAGGAAAGCAAAACCATTGGAAGGACGGCATCAGCATTTCTTAACCCACTCTGCTGTGGAAATGTGCAATGAAAAATGAGGTGACATATGCTAGCATGCATCAGATTTCTATTTCAAAATACCCTTACACTTTTTTTTTCATTAAAAGCTTTTCTTACTTTACTACAAACACATTGATGATGGGATCATGCCCTTTTTTCTTAGTATGACAAACATGTTGCTTGATTAGACAAATTCATCCTGTTGCAGCATTCATTTTGCCACTGGCAGTTTTTGTGAAACATTTCTAACATTCAGTCCACATTTTGTGATTAGGTCTACCTTCATTAACTTTTCATTCTTTGACTGAGTGAACTTTCTACTGATATGCAGCATTTACAGTTGAAATGCAGAATTTTGTGAAGTATTTTAATAATCTGCGTTTTCACACTGTGATTAATTAAAATACATTTATTTAAAAATACATTGTGATTGTATAAAGGGTTAAGATTTTGCCATTCCAGATTTGTACTACCATGAGAATTTGTTGTTTAATTTGCAGTACTTGCTTGTATCTAACTTAAAACTTTACTTCTACAGCTATGAGGTGTAGTTATCAGGTATCCCTATTTCAAGAACCATTATTTATGTCGTGCACTGCTTGCATAATTAATAAGAAGAAGGGATCAATATTTTTACAGGCACATTAAGCAAAGTTAACCGAATGCAAGTCCCAATCACAAATTTAGTCTGCAGCAACGTTTCCTTCCAAGAAAAACTAGTCAAAACAAAAAGTAAGGGTTTTCATACTCTAATGCTACTTACTCCTTCACCTATGAGAATGTACTCTTAAAATATTAATCCTTTCTCATGGGCATTAGTCTGCTGTATTTGGAGTGTTCAGATCACATTGTATGCAGGGAGAGTTTAGAAAACACTGGCAAATAATCTCTGGCATGGCCTTTAAATTCCCACATAAAGACTCATCAGAATTTGGAAGCCCATAGACCGAGAAGGGTAACAGCACCGAAAGAGCTTCATCAAAGGGATCTGATGGTGTGTTCAGACCTGCTGGGTTTGTCACAGGACAAATTTACAACTATGTAGTTGAAGTAAAAATACACACAGAATTTCCAAGATAAGAAGATGAAGACAGGAAATAAATTGCAGAAGAGAAAAGAAGTTAAATATGGTATTAGATCTTTCAACTGAGATCACAGTTTGATTACTGAAGAGCCTGGCTGTAAAAAGCCAAAGACTAAAAATTGACTACATAAATTACATTATTAGTCACCCTCCACAGTTTTTGTGCTCCAGTGGAGTAAACTGAGAATCATGGTTCAAAACAGAAAATCACTGTCCATATACAGCTTATTACAGCTCAAAAACAAGGAACTTGTTGCTAAGTGCATACTGACAAATGTCAACAAAGAGCGAGGTCAAAGATAATTCCAGTATGGCATCAATGAACAAGAAATATTGGCTGCCATAGATGATGTTAAAGTATACAACAATAGCAGGTATAACAATGATTACAGGATTGATGTAACAGCATCCTAGTAATTAATATAACATAGCTCATAGTAGTAGGGTGGATTAGTGGCCCATGCCAACAAATTAAACATCATTGTTTTCTAGGTGTTTCAGAGCAAGAGAATAAGACACACAGACACAGGCAAGGAGGAGCAACTGAAGTAGATTGGCACTGAAGCTAAATAGAAAAGTCACTGACAAAATCTATCTCAATGCTCACACAAAACCAGAAGCACAGCAAATTTTCCATCACTGTGACATCACCTATAAGCTCCTGCCATAAAGTCCTCTCAGATGGATCACTCAATTTTGGTGCAGGCATATTTCATGCAGGAACTTTTAACAACTAATTGTGTCCTATTTCGAGACATGTGTGCTAAACAAAAGCGGATGAGGAGCAACTCTGCGGTACTTAACACCTACATTCAACTGAGGCCAAAACTGACAAAATGTAGGCAGGTCTCTCATCTGTGGACATTTTGGCAAACAGATATCTGAGGCAAAACTTAGCACCTACAAAATCTTGCAGCAGCCAAGTTGTCAGAAAGGTTATTTGTTCCAAGTGACTTTCTATTGCCTCATTGTGAAGCAGCTGTGTAAGAGAACAGCAACATCCCAAATGTGTCTAGGCTGGGCAGATATCCTCATTAGAGAGTAAATAAGCACTTCCAGATTTGTAGAGACAAATGATGTAAAACATACCAAACTAGGTGTGTTTTAAGTCTACTAGGTTCATCTTTGAAAAGTTAATGAAAAAAATTACATATTTAAAGCCTTTCAAATTTCTACAATATGGTAGATTGACGGAATGGTTTGGGAGACAATCACATCAGAAACTTCTGTCACCTTACCATGATAATATTTAATTTCTATTAGTATCTAATCATTAACTATCTGCTTTGTAGATACCTGCTTTGTTGAAGACAGATGTGAAACGAAACATGAATTACACAAATACAGAGAAAAGACACACATGCAATTTCACTGATAAGTTAACCTACTTAAATGCACTACAAATGTATTACCCTTTCATGTTTTAATATACTTTATATTTTGGATCAATTTGAGCATACATTTTTGAAACAAAAACTATGATCTAATACTCTATCCCTATTAGCTAATTCAACCTAATTGAAAATAATTCAGATCATATTTGGCTCTTTCAAAATTCATTTTATACCAGAACATTAGTTTGAATGGGCAACAGGAAGAGCTACATCTGTCAATATTTTAGTGCTCTTATTGGCAGTTTTACACATAGGTTTAACATGGAATTTGGATAAATTATAGTGGTCTTTAAAAGCTGTCAATATTTGCATGGAAGGTGAAAAAGTCGAAAAGAATGTATGTTTCTGCTTCAAAGTAAAAGGAGTGGGGGGGAAAAAAAGTAGACCAGTAAAATCTATTAATTTTGGCTCAGGAAGACTGTCTGTATTTTCACCCTGAACTTCTTACAATACATTTTTAACCTGGAATTTCATTCTTATGAAAAACAGGCTTATGCACTTAGTGTCTTCCTGTGTGCCTGTATAAATGTACTTCACCTTTGGGTCTCCTGATAAATCTAACCAAATTAAGCACTGTAAGAAAGCTATACATATAATTGCATTAGTACAAGATTGCTGTAAAATTTATGGGTCCATAGACAGAAATCCGGTTAATAGGCTGGTGTGCTTGTGAAGCCAGTCTCAGTCATACTTAAAAAGTTTTGGCACTCAGGAGAAGTCTCCAATGACTGGGAAAGGAGTCACTCATTCCATTTTTAAAAGGAGTTGAAAAAGAGGACCCTGAAAGCTACTGACCAGTGAGCCTCAGTTGTGACTGTCTGGTAAAATCACAAAGCAGATCTTCCTGAGAGTTATGCTGAAGAATATAGGAAACAGGAAGAAAATTAGGGATTGCCAACAGACCCTTAGCAATGGCAAATTTTGTCCACTTAACCCAGTGACCTTCTGCAGTGTAGTGACTGCATCAGTCGAGAAGAGGAACCTATGTCATTTACTTCATCTTACACAAGGCCCTGGGTTATGGCTCCCCACAACATTGTGGCCATATCTTGGAGAGATATGGGCTTGACAGATGGACTGTTCAATGAATAAGGAACCGGCTGGATGATCACATTCTCAGAGATAAGGTCAATGGCTCAAAGTCCAAATGGAAACCTGTAACAATTGCTATCTCCTGAGTAGGACAATTGCTATTTTATTTCTTCATCAGTGGCATAGATAACAGGAACTAGACTTAGACTTAGTAGGATTTAGAGATGGAGCACCTCTCATACAAGGAAAGGCTGAGAGAATTGGTTTTGTTCAGCCTGGAAAAAAGGAGACTTTGGAGTGACCTAATTGCAGCCTTGCAGTACCTGAAGAGAACCTCCAGGAAAGACAGAGAGGGCCTATTTACAAGAGCATGTTGTGACAGGACAAGAGAGAATGAATTAAAACTAAAAAAGAGTAGGCTTAGATGAGATATTAGGGTGAAGTTCTTGAGTAGTGAGGCACTGGGACAGGTTGTCCAGAAAAATTGTGAATGCCCCATCCCTGGAAGTGTTCAAGGCCAAACTGGATGGTGCTCTGAACAATCTGGTCTTGTGAAAAGTATCCCTGCCCATGGGAGCATGGTTGACAACATGATCTTAAGGTTGCTTCCACCCAAACCATTCTACAATTCCATGATCAAGTGCACTGTCAGCAAGCCTGAAGGTGATGTCAAGCTGACTGGTGCAGCTGACATGCTGTAGGAAAGGGATGCCCTCCTGGAACATACTGGACAGGTCTGTGGAACGAGCCCATGTGTACCTCATGAAGCTTAACAAAGCCAGGTGATAAGTTCTGCACATGGGTCTGGGGTAGGAATGAAAAGCAAATACAAGTATATTGCTGGAAGCTAGAAGTTGAGGCAAGAAAGGTTCTCTGGCCAGCCACCACTTTCTTTCAGCTTTTGCCTTCTTCCTATTTGTTGTGGCCATTAGCCACTGATCCAAGACGCATTCTATCTTCTGTAGTTCAGATCTGAGAGCTGTGCCAGTACTATCTCCAGGTCCAAAAGATGTTTTTTTACAAGAACTGTCAGTACCAATATTCAGATCTTACATTTCCTGATAAAGAGTAAGACTTGATATCTATTAGCCAATGAGCAGTAAAACACCACTCAATAAACTCATTTCTGTTACATTAATATACTCCTTGCTTACCAGATTTTATGATTAAAGGACTTGTGTAATTGTCCATAAAGACACCAGCTCAACCAACCAGTCAGTATTTACATTAAAATTTTCAAAAAGTGGAAGATGAAGGCCAACATCCTGTTAAATTTCACTGTGTTGCACAGAAATTAGTTGATCAAAAACCTGTGTAAGTATCCTCCTGCAATACAGCTTCAATACAACTTACATGTATGTGCTGAGATGTCTTACTTAGTACATATCCTATTTTTTAATTGCTGCTATATTTACACAAAACATCAATTGTGTCTTAATTATTTTAGAAATTCTGGCTAAATTAGTTAAATTAGTTCTGCATCAAATGATTTTAGCTTTCACTTCCATCTTTCATTTTTTCTATTTGTTGTGAGAAATATTACCTATATTCACAAAATTAAGAATCTTGAACAAAGAGATTAAATATTTATTCTAACATCTTTGGGGGAAATAAAAGGGAAAATATGAAGAAAGATTATTTAAGTACAGGCATTATAAAAACCTGAATTCAGCTAGTCTGAACGTAAAATGTATAATACAACATTTGTGTGCATTTAAATACACACTTCTGCTAAAATAGTTATGGTTTCATTAAAGCAAAGAGTCTTTTGAATCAGATACTGCTAATGCTATTGAGATACCTACCTTAAGTTGGTATCAACAGTCATTAAGTTTCTAAATATCTTTGGGAATCTGTGCTTCAAGTCAGTGGCAGAGATATGTTTCCATCGCTTGGAAACGTCCAGCCTGCAGTAAAAACAATTCCTCAAGCCATTATTGGCACAAGGTCTCCTATGAATTCTGCTGAGAATATACTCAGAAGGGTAAGTAAAAATTTCATACCTATTTTTTTGAAAGTGAAAGTGTATTATATCCACAAAATCAGTCTTTTGAGTACATTTCCTTTTTAAGGAAGAAGGGTCAGGAGAAAATAAGTTTTGGAATGTCTTCTTCGTGCACCTTTGTGCAGCTTAAACATGGTAGAAGTGTGGAAATAGTGCTTTACCGCAGCATTTCTTAGGTGGGCACAAGTTCTCTGTGGAGATTGGTCTATCAATGACGTCTTCAAATTCTAAATCTATAGATAATGCTGTCAGTAGAGTCTGACCATTTTAATACCATTTAATCTTACTTTATTTTGATCTCTTGACTGTGGAGAGCTTTGTTTAACCCTTCAAGGAACAGATCTAATCTCCATGATTCTACAACTACTTGAGATGCTCAGGTGGGATCTGACTCCCTCTGCGGGATCCTTTTTCCAAGACCTATTTTTAAAGCCAACAAAGAGTGAAAAATCAAAAAATATTTCAACATGATTTGTCAATAAACTTATGAAGTATTTCTTATTTGAAGAAACCATATTTAGTTGCATATTACTATTCTAAGTTAGTACTCCTAACCACAGTTAGCCTCTGTGGTACAGTTTTTCACAGAAATTACCTATCTCAGGTGAATTTCAGGTGCAGTTTTAATGAAAAATTTTTAACTATTCATAAGTGTACAAAAATCTGTATCATCATGCCACCACAAATATAAAAAATGGAATTTCATGGATAAGCTGTCTTGCTTTACCTAAATTTGAAGTGGCAGGACTGTTGTCCTTTTTAAGTGGTTTTGTGCAACTATACAGAAGCCATAATCATATTTATCGTAGATATTTTTTGATAATTATGCAACAAAGTTACTTTTGTTTTGCAATCCTTGAAAGACTGTCTGATTAATGAATTCACCAAATCATTAATGTGTTCATGTTAAATACATTCATTGCTTGGAAAGAAAATTATGGGTTTGGATTTTCAGGTAACAAAACCTCTTGTAGATTCAAGTTCCTTCAGGAAATATTAGAAGTGACAAAAGACTAACTGAACTTGCTCTGCCTTGTGATTTAGTTAAATGTCTAATTCTATTATCAAATGATAGTGAGAATCTAATATTATAACTTTTTTAATGCAACCTAAAATAGATTGCTGTCCTCAGAAGCAAGCTGCATGTTACTCCTGGGTTGCATATAAAAGTGATACAGCCCTAGCTCTCTGTAATTTTCACTGTGTAGTGAAACAAAGTCACTAAGAGCTTATGTGAGTTCAAATCAAACTTCCATTCAGGGTGCATGCATCATCAGTAACAAGAAACTAATGGTGAAGTCAACCAACTGGCTTATGATTGCTGTGATCCAAATCAACTGAGTTCCAAATTTTCAAAAGTCTGCAGCTATTAAATGAAATTTCATATTTGATGTTTCCATTTCTCTTTGTTCAAAATTGCCACAGTATTAACAAAATTTGTCCCGGACATTTTGAAGCAAAAGGGAGGAGAGGAATGGAGTGGGGGTGATGAGGAAATTAGAAAAGGTTTATAAGTAAAGAACATAAGTAGAATGGCATAGTGGGAGGAACAAAGAAAGAAGATAGAGTGACAGAAACAGGGCAACTGGAGAGTGTTGGCAGTCATGTAGTCAGGATATACAACAAAAAATGTTGCCCATTTAAATTGTGCAGTTAGTAAATATTCAGGTCTGTTCATATGCAGAAAACAGCCCCAGTCAAGTTGACCTGAATGTTTATTCTGCTCAGGTCAGACACTATCACAGTGTTAAATCACAACCAATTCTCAGATCACTGTGAGGCTTGACCCCTCCACCCTTTCTGTGTCAGATCCCTTGAGTACTTCTGCCTTCAGCTAATGCTTCAGGAGAGCTTTAGATCTAAAAGACCATGAATATTAACTTTACTACTTGGTGCTAGCTAGCAAGGCTGCTGTCATGTAAAAACATCATTAAGAACAGTTCTGATTTCAAATTATTTAGACCAACCAGCACAGGTAAAATAAAACTATTGCAAAATATCTTGTTTGATGGAAAGGAGCACTTCTCTTCCTCAAGTCCTTTGGACTTGTTCCACTACACCGAAAGTAAAATTATATTTTAAAAATTTCCTTGATGGTACTTAGTATCAAGGATGAAATTCCCATCCTCTGACTTGTGGTATTCAGGGGTGACACACACATTCCACTTTTCACTTTTCAAATTAACAAACAGTGAAGAACATTATACTTCCACAATATCAGACATATGAGTTTATGAACATGTTTTAAAAGACAGAAATCTTAATAATTCTTCAATGGGCACACCAATAACACTAATGTTAATTTGCTTTTGCTTTGTGACTGATGGATGGTTTTAATGGAAGTTGGAAAGAACCAGCCTATTTATGTTATTAATCTTCAGCAGAAACACCTGGAAAAAAACTGTTAGGACCTGACATACTCAAAGCAGTGAATAATTCAGCTTTATCTCTTTGCAAAATACTAAGTTACATGTATCATCTGACATAAGAGGCACTTTTTATTCATTATCAATGAATAAAAGCACTGTTAAACTAATATCCTCCTTTTTATTATTTTGGCATTTGCAAAATTTTTCCATAGGAATTGTTTCTTCTTTAAACAAGGATAGTAATCATTTCCCGCGTACAGAGATTAACAGGAAATGCTGTTTCTTGTGCAGTGGAATATGCTGTCATTTATCACTAATGGACTGTTTGCTTGAGATTTTATTTCACTAGGACTGCAGATATCTATTTAGAAATGTGTTTAAGTGTTGTAGATACCACAAAAATGCTGAATGAGTAGGCTTCGTATTTTCTCACAAAAAGAAATAACTGTGCTCATTTAGTATCATAACACTGATTAATCTAGTTTCTACACCCACATCGTGGTTCCTATATCCCCATGTTGCAGAACAAGACATACTTTGACTATAACTCAGCAAAAAGATCCAACAATAACAATTGAAACAAAATGGAAGAATAAATAAAACAAGCAAAGCAGAGTGAAATAAAATGAAACCAAATAAATCAAACTAAACCAACCAAAAACTAAATTTAAAAAGTAACTGATTTATCATTTTGGACTGTCTCTGTAACAGAATACATACTATATAAACACACATGCACACATGTTTGTTACATGGTTAGAACTGAAAGAAGGCACAGTTTTAGTGAAAAGTATTAGTCGCTTTAAAAGGGAGGATCTCTTGGTCTTTGGAGAGAGTTATTTCATCTACCAATATAAGTATGTTGTATGCATATTCACAGTTGTTGTAAATAGATTAAAAAACATATTAATGTATATGTGAAAATAAGCTGTCTCAGCCTTTAGTAGCACAGCAGCCTGAAATATATCCAAGAAAGTTAAATGTTAAAATAAATGCTGACTTACTCTGTGAAGTTTTATTCAACCGTCATCACTCCAAAATGGAAGTACGACATCTCTGAGCCATACTTTACATAAACTGAGTGCAGGTTTTTGCAGTGAAGTGTCAACACTTTATCTCAAAAACGTCTCGACAACTAACTCCTTGAAGAAAAAAGATATGAATATGAAATAGCCAATTAAAAAATTATGGAAGTAGAATAGAAGAATTCTATAGTCTAGTCTACAGCACTAGAGACCTGGGATACCTAAGGACCTTGGTTTTACCTTTACTGCTGATACTGATAGAAACCTAATACTCTATTAACTTTAAAAAATTACTCTTGGTTACTCTAGTAACCTAAAAAAATAGTGAGTTGACTTTTCCTACTAACAATGATATTGCCATGGGTAGAAACATGCCACAGGCCTTAGGCTAAATTTGCCATCCACTGAATTTGTCCTCCCCAGTCCTTGCTTGTTATCAAATTTTCTTGAGAACTTGGGATACATGTACCTTGGTACCAGATACATCTCCCTGTGGAGTTCAGCATATAGTAGCAAAGGCATTGAAAATACAAATGAGATTGAAAATGGAGAGCCCAAGACAAAACTGCCAATTGTCACTGCTAAATGTGACAGAAATACACCCTGGTGAGTGAGGAAGTTGACCACACGAAACAGAAACCCCAAATGTCAGGGGCTGTGATGACATTGCAAACTTCCAGAATCTTAGTACCCAAAGAACCCCTCCCTCCCTCCCTCCCTCCCTCTCTCTCTCTCTCTCCCCCCGCTACCCTGCCTGGTCCAAGAACTTTGGTTCTTCTTTTCTCCACATGCACGCTGCGAGAGCACTTAAACCTGCTCAAAATTGCTCTGCTGCAATCTACAGCTGTTCACTGCAAACAACTTCCTTGGACAGGGTAACACCTCCACAGTTGGAGCTACAGGTCTAGGCTGCTACATGTTTTTATTTTGATTTAGTCAATATCCACCCAAATTTAAATAATACACACCTCTACGTTTACCCAGCTTCCATAACATGGCAATTTGTTTTCAAGTAGCTTTATCCACAACACATTTTTTTCCAGCTTATTTTCAAGTCTGCTCTGTTTCTCTGTAATTGCCTGCAGTATCAGACACCATTCATCATGCGTAGCTAGTTTTCCAAACCAGAGACAACCATCATTAATCTAAGAACCCAACCCAGCAAACTCTAATTTCTCTGTCCAGTTCTAATTCCAGACTATCAGAAGATGTGAGGTCTTTCCACAAACCCTCAACTGCATTCACTCTGACCAGAATAGATGCATGTCCTCCACAACTCTCTATCAATATTCATGTTATTTGTATTTAGCATGTATAATGCGATCTATGTTTTGCCTACTGTTTTTTTACAGAACCAGTTCACAGTAAGAAATACATAATACATTGCAGAGTTAAAGCATTCTGTCTAAAGCATTCTATTACAAAAATATTTTAAAGGACACTCTATATTCTTACTCTCTCTCATACTGGTACAAATTACTGTCTCATACATAGAGAGATAGAATTTAGACATTCTTATTTTGTTCTTCGTATTTCTAGACAATTTGAACCATGATGAAGCTTTTAATTGCTTTCCTGTTCAGGATATTTCCAGACTTTACTTTACACCTGATATTATGCATTGCACAAAAATAGAGACTAGGTATTTTGATAGATTATGGCATTATCAGTCCCCTTCAGACAATCTTGTCATACAACTGGGACATGCTTAAAGAGTTTAATTCTTCCATCTTCATTGCATTCTCAGTCATGTATTTTCTTTTATGAATTTGAAAATTCAACATATTTGTCAAATCAGATATAATGTTTCACTTGCTTAAATAGCTTTGTTTTCATGTAACCAGTCATATTGAGAATGCTTACAGTTCAGTTTTGTCAGTAATCTGTCACGAAGTTTGGCAGATATTCAATCTATCTCACACTTCACTTTGTCCTTGCATCTACAGAATGACATTTATTTTATTTATCTGTGGAAAAAAATACTAATACAAAACAAACATATTTTTTGTCATTATTGATAAGCATTAGAGACTTATATCCACAGGTATTTATGATAAAGTAAGAATGTGAATGCTTAAACATTAATTTTTAAATAAAGTAACTAATTATAAAGTTTGCATTTATTGTACAGTAAAATAATCTTTAGAAATATTACACTACCCTGTGGTCTGTATAACCGCACGTACTCAAGTTAATTTGTCCTTGGAGCACTTTATATGATATAGATATTCTATACTATATATAGAATATCTCTAAATTCTATACTTCTTTCCAAATGTATCCCCAACACAAGAACATATATTGTATATAGGGTATGAACATACAGTTTTAATCAGTATTGTGACCATTTTATATAACCAATAAAAAATTCTTTTATTTAGTCTATAAATAAAATAATCTATCTTGTTCTTTGTGGCTCCTGGAAACACAACTACTCCAGTTAGAAAATAGGTTTCTCTTTATGTGGTGAACCGAGAACAATAACACAGACTTTGTTCACAAACACACTTTCTGAAATAAACCTGGAAATCTCAGATTAATCAGATCAATTTCAGAATGGCTGACCAGTTGATAGCCTGGCAATAAAACCATGAGCAGTGGGAAATTGATCCAACTCTTCAGAGAGTTGACACACATCCATTTCAGGGATTTAGATCCAGCAAAGTTTATACCTATACTGAACAATCTAAATTTCTGTTTCCTGTGGGACTAAGGAGAATTCTGTCCTGTTCTTGCAGACAGAATGCTGATCAGATGAGGAACAGAAAAATTAAAGAGTGTCACCTTCCCTTTGGTATTTCCTTAGCATTTTCAGTGCCACCAGGCAGTACATTGGTACACAACAGCCAGAGGACAACAGTATCTCTTCATGAGAAGAATTCTATTTAAATTCCACACCAGCATCACATTGCTTTTCAGCTATAGGCTATATATTCAACTTCATCCCTCCTACAAAGCATACAAATTCTGAAAGCTGCTATTAGGTGCACTATCAGCCCAGAAAATCCAGATAAAACCAAAAGCAAGATGACCCATCACTTTGTAGAATACAGAACAAGCTCAGCAAAATCATTCATATAATTCCATGAAAGAGAAAATTATACAAGTTCAAAAAGGCAATTATACAAGTAAACACAACTCACTGCTAGAAAATGTGAAAATTAGTTTTGTTTCAATATTTTGGCAGATAAGTATTCATTACAGGATGAAAAATAAACTAAATCTTGCCAATTCCTGTACAAAATCATATGGTAATAGATGGCAAATATACCCATGGAGTGACAGACATGCAGGAAACTATATCTATAACCAGTAGAGAAAAATATTTTGGGCTCAGTCGAGTAAGCAGAGACAGATTCCCCTAATTCCTGTAGAACGATTTAGAAAAGATGTCACCTTAAAATAATAGCTCCAGTCAGGCTTATGCCTAGGGATTATCTTAATAAATTGTAAGTAGTAGTATGTATGAATTTCTTTGATAATCCACAGGTGAATGAGGAATAAAAGCATAGCACCATGGGGTTTTTTGAGATATTAAATAAACAATGTAAGGGGAGTGGGATATGGACAGTTTTATGCTGGTTGAGATTAAAACATATCAATACCAAGTCAAATGCAGAAAAATAAACCTAGATGTTAGAAAAGGGCTTATACACCCAAAAGTTTGCATAATTTTTCTAACATTTTCCTATTAAAAAGAAATTGCATTTACTTACAAACATTGCCTCACGCAGTAAAGTGTTTTTTAAATGCATAGAGAAGTGAAATAAGGTTCATTATAAATTAAGAGGAAAGGTACAATATCTTTCTAGTGGAATAAACAGAGGGAATGAATAAGGGAGAAACATTAGATCCTTCACCACATCCAGACAGACATAATGAGGAAAGGGGTACCTGTGCTTCACAAAGTGATCTTGCTCCTGGATTCTACCTGAAGCATACACAATGCAGGAAGACAGAACTTCTACTAGGACAGTCTATTACAGGTGTTACAGAGAATGGGCAAGTAGATCTGAAACCCTGAAAAGTGGTTTTCGTGCTCTTCTTTCTATATGCACAGGGGCTGCCCTTTTTTTTCCCAATAGCTCAGTTGTTTACTAAGCTCATTTGACTCCCAAAAAGAAAATTATCAGTCAAGGTTAAACGTAACTAGCCCAGCTTGTTATGCTTAACCTGCTTGCCCCAGACAATATGTAAAACAGACCCTCTGCTCCTGTAATGTATTACTTCACTGTCCTACACACCTTAACCAGTTCCATTTTGTTACTACCTGCACTGTTGCTTCCCAGCATCCCCAGGATTTGTATTGCTGCATTTTTCAAATTATGTCCTAGGGAGAGGAGAATTGGCTTCTATGCAGCTGCAAGGACATTATGTGTTCTTCAGCTCAAAATTGTAACAATAGAAAGTCCACATCACATCACAGAGTGTTGCAGCAGGTATTGTACTTGCTAATTTTCAATAGTAAATTAATTGAAAGTTAAGATAATAGAGTTAATAGATAATTTATTACAACTCAGGCATGGCTCTGGTAATGAAAGAAATTGGATAGAAAGAAATAAACTGAAAAACATAGCTTCATAACTTCTATTGGTGTCTTTTTAATAGTCTGTGTGGCTTTCTTAAAACAAAGTAATACAGTCTTCTACAGCTCATGACATATAACAACAAAGTCTTGTGTTCTTTTTGTATATGTTGACTTGAAATTTTACATTTTAGTATTTCATTTGATTTGGCATGTGGTTTTCGGTTTCAAGTGTAAGGGTACATATTTGTAAATTTCTTTTTTTAAAAAGGCTTGCTATTTTACTTTCTCATAGCAAAGGCAAATTACCCTTAGTAAAGCAAATAATTGCCTATGGAGGACTTTCCTTGCCAAAGCGATATTTTAAAAGGACATATAGTTTTACATGATGCAGTGTAGGGTCATGTTAAAATAAAGCAAGCTGGTGATCATAGCACTAAATTCCAAAATTAGAGAGGATGTATCAATATTACACATGGGAAATTATTCCAATAACTAATACTTGTAATATAAACAGGAATGTTTATGTTGGAATGGACCTTCAGAGATCATCTACTTCCAACCCTGCCCTGCCATGGGCACAGACACCTTCCAGCAGATGAGGTTGTTCCCAGCCCCATCCAACCTGGCCTTGAACACTTCCAGTGACAGGTCAACCACAACTTCTCTGCTCATCCTAGAGGCTCACAAGCATGGAACAGAGGGGGAGAATCACACAGAAACATACAGAGCCACCGAATGGTTGGGGTTGGTTCTGGAGGTCATCTAGTCCAAGCCCCCTGATAAAGCAGGTTCACCTACAGCAGGTTGCACAGGATCGTGCCCAGGTATGTTTTGAATAACTTCAGAGGGAGAACGCCACAACTTCTCTGAGCAGCCTTTTTCAGTCTCTGTCACTACCACAGTAAAGAACATTTTCCTCATATGCAGGTGGATCCTCCTGTGTTTCAATTTGTGCCTATTGCCCTTTCTACTGTCACCTGGTTTCACTGGGAAGAGTCTGAGCCTATCCTCATGATACTTGTTTTTAAGATATTTGTATGCTTTTATGAGATTCCCCTCTTAGCTGCCTCTTCTCCAGGCTAACAGGCCTGGATCCCTCAGACTTTGCTCACAAGAGCAATGCTCCAGTCTCATCATCTTTTTGCCCTCAGCTGGATCTTCTCAGGCATACCTTGTCTTTCATGAATTACCAAGCCCAGAACTGGACCCACCACCTCCCCCAGTGTGGTAATGCTTCTTTGATTCTGTCAAGATATCATTGCCTTTCTGAGCTTTATACAGACTGCTGGCTTATGTCCAATTGTTTATCCACAGACCAGACAAAGACTCCTTCTCCAAATCCTTTTCTGTGGGGCTGCTCTCAGTCCATTCACCCCCAGCCTGTTGTGATACTGGGGATAGCTCCAACCCAGGTGCAGCACTTGTACTTGGCCTTGCTGGAGGTTCCCTTGAGCCCACTCCTCAAGCTAGTCAGGTTCCTCTTGACGCCACCACATCCCTACAAGTGTATGATGGCATCCCTACAAGATGCCACCACACACTACAAGCTGTAGTGTGTCATCTGCCCCACTTTACCTCATCTCCAGACTTGCTGAGGGTGCTCTATATCTTATTGTCAGAGCCATTGATTAAGATAATAAGCGGTATGTGTCTCCGTAAGGACCTTGAGAACACGACTCATCACTCTCCCCTTGGACACTGAGCAATTTACTGTAGCTCTTTGGACATGACCATCCAGAAACTTCTTCACCCAATGCTCCCTCTGTCAAACCCATACCTTTGCAACTTGGCAGCAAGAATTCTCTTGGTTTCACCATTGTCACGGCATCCGTGGACACTCTCAAATCATTCAACAGATGTAAACTGAATTGAATGTCTTTACTACTGCAGGCCAATCACTAATCTTAGAACAATTTACTTCCTTCCCTAAATATTTTCTCTGAATATTTTGCTACTTAGAATTAGCTGTGGGTTGTCACATAGCAAGTAATAACTAAGTATTGAAAGCTGGCTCAGATATATCAAATTGCTGTAACCAAGTCATTGACACACCTATGAGAAAAACTTTCAGAAGCTGAAATCCAATAAAATAACTGTCTCTGGGAAAGATAATATTTTCAAAAAGAACTTATTCTCGTATTTCTAGATTCTCTGAATTTTTTACTCATCATGCTACATATGAGGTGAAATTCAACATACACTGTGATACTTAAATTTTTTCAATTTTCCACTCCCTTTTGCATCCTATAATTTTGAGGCATTGTGGCTCTGTTTCCACATATATATTCTGAGCTCTGCCCCATAATTTTTGCAGCTGGAGAACCACATGGACAAAAAAGAATGTTCCAAAGCAGCCTGGCTATGCACAGTATATA
The DNA here is from genome assembly GCA_013399835.1 of Leptocoma aspasia. Lineage (NCBI taxonomy): Eukaryota > Metazoa > Chordata > Aves > Passeriformes > Nectariniidae > Leptocoma > Leptocoma aspasia. Next base: position 276,151 of record VXAX01002258.1, on the reverse strand, counting down.
CATGATCACATAACTACAGCGTTCACAGCAAATGGGGAACTCATTTAACTTAGATGCCAAAGGTCACTGACACAAAGAGGGAGACAGAATGATAAAAGATAACATCTATTTTCCATGAACAGCAGAACAGATTTTAATTTCCATGCCTAAGTTTCCAGCCACTGTCAATAACAAGAGGGTACTATACATTTTTACTTAATTTTTCTACGTAGAGTAGCTTTTCTTCTTTTGCTGGTTCGATTAATTTTTACCAAATAATTTCTTGAACTGTTTGTTTGTTTTGTTTTTTGGGTTTTTTTGCATGATTTACAGGTATGCAACGAACCATGGTTAAGAAAGTAAGTTTTTCGAGTCAGCAATTGCTGGCTGAAACACAATCTCCCAATTACAGACACCAAAATGAAAGCCACATTTTGGAAAAGGGAAGTGATTTAAGCAAGTATGTCTAAAAAACCAAGGTATATTAGACAGTATTGTTATGTTTACTTTGAAAGTAACTGAAGTGATGTGGAAGAAAGAATATGGAAACTGTCCTACATAGAGCCTAGAGTACTGTCTAAAAGATAAAAGCTTTAGCACAGAGAAGAAAGAATCTGTTTAATCAGTAGTCAGGCGATGCATCTAATTGTTGAGGTCACTTGTTTTCAGCACAGGGATTATTACCTACAACCTTGAAAACATCACATGACTTAAAGCTAACAGCCATTTAAGTTTTATAGTGTTTATTTATAATAGCATTTTTTGTTTATGTTAAGCTGCATATATAATCACCCACAGACACATAAACAGACAAAAAGTAAGGTAGGATTCATTGTGGCACTTGTATTTTTGCTAAACACCATTAAGCCAGAAAAAACTTCAGGATTCCAAACTCCAGCCACACACCCTCTCACATCACAAGGCTAACACCAAAATGACAGTCTTTCCCATGTCTGTAATGCTGCAGCATGAGCACCATCTGGTTTTTTTGTGCCAAAATTTACTAACACTGTGACTTTGTAAATATTTTCAACACGGCAAGGTGAAGGAGATTTCATTCTGCTGTTTTCACTTTCTGTGCCAATCCTTTTCATACTTATCTGCCACTAGGCCCACGGGCAGTTAAATTGCTGTCAGAGGCCACTCAAGCAACCACAACTCAAAACACTTTCCTGTGTGATTTTGGCAGTATAAAAATAATTGGACCAAGATGAGAGGCACACAAATGTACACATTGTTCAGGAAGAGTCAGTAAACTACTATCAAGTAGTTACAAAGTAAGTTTATAGCTGTGACCAATTCTCCATGCAACCTCTGCAAAATAGACAGAAGTAAAAAGTTCAAGTGGTTTTGCTGCAAAAACAGTCTTTCTAGTGCAATTATTTTTGCTGGGTTTATTGATTTGCAATCCCTTGAGGAGAAAACTTTCTCTTTAAAAATTATGAAGTTTGAGGAAATTCTTCCAATATTCAACTCAAGTTTTTAAATTTTCCTTCAACAAAATTAACAAGTCAATCACACTGAAATAGCGAAATAGGGACTTGTATCTTAAAACATATAATTGAATGGATTCCTGAAAACCCCTAAACAAAAAAAACCTACTTGTAATTTAAACTCTGACAATACATAAACAAGACATGAATTTTATGAAACAAATTACCTATATATATACAGGCCATAAAAATAAGTGCTTAAGGAATTCTTTAGACTTGAGTAAAACTTCTATGCACAGCATTTTACAACTCCAAAACTAAACTTGGAAAATCCACAATATACAAAACATCCATTTCATGTTAAAAAAAAATTAATAAAATTAGTAAATAAAATCAAGAGAATATTTGAGCCTGAGACCTGACGTAGTCCAGAATTTTCAGAAAATCTATCTCCACATTTCTTTTATATATGCTTTTATATATAAATATTTTTATAAATTATTTCTTTTATAATATTTCTTTTATTGGGTCTGTCTGCAAGGGAGGTAACTTCTCCCACAGCAGCCCTCACAGAGCACTGCAGTGAATTTGTGGCCAGAATAGTGCTGATAACACATCAGTGTTTGAGGTCCTGTTAAGCAATGCTCTCATTGCTCTCATTGCTCTCAGGGCTGTTCTGTCACCCCCTCCTCTTCCACTTCCTCAAGGCCTGAGTGGAGGGGATGGATAGGAATTTGGGAGAGGACATACCAGGACAGCTGAGCCATAATACTGAGTGAAGGGAGCGGGGAAAGGAACTTATTCTCTGTTTTATGAAGGAGCTGCTATGCATTCTGGGACTCTACTTCCCAGGAAATGACTGGACTTCACCTGTTGATGTAGGGAATGAGTAATTTTGCTTTGATTTGCATCCATATGCAACCTCTGCTTTTCTTTCAACCACCCTCACCTTAATTCAGGAGCACTTGGTCTTATTTCTCCCCTTTTTCTGCTAAGAAGCAGGAGTGACAGAGTGGCTTTGTGGGCACCTGGTGGCTTGCCAAGGTCAGCCCAGCATATTTGTAATATATTGATTTCAAAAAGAATTTCCTAAATCAAGTTTGACTAAGCTTCAAATGACCTGACAGAAAGTATCAGTATTTAGACAGTAACTCAGGATGCATTGTACTTCTTAGTGACAAGTACATGATTCCATAATTGATTTATTACTCTTACTAATTTGTGTTATTTCTGTAGCCATCTAGTTATCATATGTCTTTATCAACAAATTTTGTTGAAATTTTTCTGTACATTCAGGACAATTCCAAAAACACTGCGACTAAATGCAATGAAATAATCTTTTAAATAAGCAACACATTGCAACAGAAAAGCAATGCTATCAAAGTGTACAGGTAAGCAAGGCAGGCAATTCGCATAAAGGAATAATTTTTATGAGTGAAGTTTTATGAGGACTCTTCAGGCACCTGTGGTTAAATGGCTTGATCATATCAACCTTTATGGTTGAATTCAGATGTATATTTATATTATCAACATGTTGTGGGCTGCAATGTTTTCCTGTAATCAGATGAATTTTTACAGTTTAGATACTACCTATATTGAGAACAACACCTGAATCTAAAAGTTTTAAGTGGAAACTATTAATATTCTTTTAAACTCTCCCAAATGTTGTTAAACATAAAGATAAATGGTGTATTTATTTTGATATAGGACAAATTTTAATGTCATGGCCTCTTCTTGCATACTTTGGTGACATACAAATTAATATCCATTGGAAATAAAAGTATGTTTAATACTTTATAAATAGTGTCTTGGAAAATATTTTTCAGAAAGAGATTATGTTCCATGAATACTTGCTTAAAAGTGTCACTTCTTGCTACAAAAAATTCCAGCATGAGAAAGCATTTGGTTAGAACAGCAAGAACATCCAGTCATCTCACCCAATGAGAATTGCAGTCTGGATGATTCATGAAGCAGTGCATTTGCATAAATTTGATTTTCCCATGTGAAAATTATGCACCATGAGACTAATGATACACAGTTTTCCAAAATTTAAGGTATCTTTAGAGGTTTCTTTAAATAAAGTTCCTTAACTAAAACTCACATTAAATCTTAAGACACATAATTTTCATACCAGGCTATTGCAAACCTGCACCCATTTGTCCATACTTGTCATAAAAAAATAATTTTTACTGCACAATTTTGGAACAAGTATTCAAACTCCATAAAAATTCAAACGGACAGAAAATTACATCATTATGCTGATTTTCTAGGTTTTCTTTCTAGATTTAATAGCTAAAGGCACTAAAAAATAAGCCAGAAGAAACTCTGGTGAACAACTGAGAACCTTGTTCTTCTGGTTCAACTTTTCATAAGCTTCTTCATTAGGCTCTGGTTTCATATTCCATACTTTGAATAATCTTACCTAGACATCTTCTTTCAAGAGATTTTCACTTCAAATTTCTGTGATGGAATGCTAAAATATGTTTTTAAGTAGATTTCATTTGACAACGTGGGTCATAAAGAAGGCTGAAAGGGAAAAGTAACCATTCTTTTGCTGTTTAATGGTGTTAGAAATAACTAATGTACAGCTAACATTTTCTGTGTACAGCTTACAGTTTAACTGCTTAGCATTATAGGGTATTGCTGGCATAAGCAAGTCTTACAGAACCCAGAATGTTCCATACTTTTTAAGAAGAGCAATATGAACTTCCTGGGACAAGACAGTACTTAATTAAACTGCCAGAGTATAGAAAAATCACAACAAATAATGTTCTCTCTTTAAATTCAACCTGCACAACCAAAAGTCATTTTTGGATGCAGGGACAATACAGCACACTACATTTGCATAAAACGATCTTTAAACTTTATTTTATCCCAAGAAAATCAAGTAGGACTTCAGCACCATATTAGAACATGAATGCCTTGAAAGCAAAGGAAAATATGATGTCATGTGCTTGGTGCCAAAATACTACAGAGATTCCATGAAAGTGTTAATGAACATACAGGAAACCTGTGGGATAGAGATAACAGTAGGGAGATATCAAAAATCATTCTCTTATATGATATGGAGGAGTTCTCCACAGTGCATAAAATATTATAAATTTTCTGTATTCACATAGTAACAAGTAATGTAATAGCAATATTTTTTAATTAGGTGCTCTTCATAAAAAGTATCTATGTATTGACAACAGCAATATCACTAGCATTTTGCAAACAGTATCACAGTAACTCTCCAAAAATATTGGTCTTAATGATGATTGTGTACGGTTATTAAGCAACGATCTAAAAGCAATGATCTAAAATATTAGGTGAAGCTTTATATCTGCACTTCAGCTTTTAGTAACTCACCTTCTGTGTAGTGATGTCTTTAAGTCAATAAAGTCTTCTGTAAACATTTATTCCAGGATAAAGATATCCTTTTCATCTTAACTTATGATAACAGACAGGAAATTCTGCTTGGTGTAAAGAGCCATTTTTATACTAGAGGAGTCTCCTGTGGCACAATGAGAGATTGCATCAGTGCAGCTACACTTCAGTAGTAGAACCATCATAACTCTTTGTCCAGTCACAGCATGTGGCAAAAGGTAGTAGTAGGGAATGTGTCAAGCCGGTGATAACCAAGATACCTAATTCATGTTGTGGATTTTTCTAGCACATTAGAACTGACATAAGTCATGGAACAAACTGTATTACCGACAGAAATCCTTTAATTTTTTTTTTTTTTTTTTAGATTTGATAAATAAGCTGGAATTCAAAAAATGACACCTAGACTCCATATTAATCAAAGTACAGTGCATCAAGAGAAGAGGAAAACATTACATATTAAACTTTGCATTAATCTAGAGTAGCATATTTATCTGAACACTTCCATGAGTTCATAGGATGAAAGTTTACTCTTCTATTTAAAGAATCAGATCCTGAGGACATACTTGTGCTATTTTACAGGCAGACAAAAGCTCAGTCATTTGACTTTTGAGTAGAAAGGAAGTTACATGAAGTAAATACTTCAGAATAAAACCAGAGCTGGCAGTAACATAGATATTTGCACTGTATCATATAATTATGGTTATGCTTAAAATGGAGATGGTGTCAAATGCATGTGAATCAATTAAGCATGTGAATCAAATTAAGCAGATCAAGCTGTGTTTGCGGGCAAAATAATGTGAAGAAATCTGCATTCCTAACAAGTGAGGTCTGACAGAGAAGAGTTGATTGATTCTCAGCTCACATAAGTGTAACATTTTGGAGGAAGAATCAGTGACCAGAAATAGATTCTAAAAGGGACTATGTCAATATATAGTTGTGGGGCCATTCATCTGCCACATTTTGTGTGAAATCACCCTGAATGACATGTTGGATATTCATTCTAGAGGCAAAAATATATTATTTAAAGCTTATGCTGCATCAAAGACCTTTGCGACACGACCTTTTTAACTTTTGGCACTCCAGCACTGAATTCTGCTCCCTCCTTTGAATGCCCATAGTCTGAAGTCTCACTTCATAAATTAATGAAGCCAAAAGTGCTTCAAAGAGGTTGTTGGCAGCTGCTCAGTTATTAAGCTATATTTTAGAGAGAAAGCCCATTATTTCTCAGAGTTGTGCAGTCTGTACCGGCCCAGTTAACTTGAGGATGTTGGTTCCAATCTGCAAAATTGCTAGCTATTCCTAAGACTTTGTGGCAGTTTATCAACTAATATCCTTATTAAATGCAAGGAGGGTTCTGAGAGGGTGCTTTAAAATAAATCCCAAACCATAAATAATGAAATCTGCCATTTGCACTTTAATTACATTTCTCTTGCCCAACCAGAGACCAAATTTAATGGTTTTCAAAGTATATTCCAATATTTATAAACTTTGATTTTCAGGCACAATCAAAGTTTAATATGGCTATGGGATTTTTTTAGTTGATGATCAAGTTAAGTTTGTGGGCCTGTAGTATAACTTGAAAGAGAACTATTCCTCAATTTGTACAAAAGTAAACTTAAATTTTAACACAGGATCACTTACACTCAATATTTATTTGAAAATTTCTGTCAGTACTGATAGAGTAGTAGGAGTCTATAATTTAATCCTCACTGAGAAGCTAGTTTTATGTTGGACAAAAGAGAGGACTGCCCACTGAGTTGCACTTGCAACAGTGAGGGGTGAAAGAACTTCATCTAAATATTTCCAGTTATGAATGAAGTTGTCTGCACGAAAATTGTATCTGCCCCAGGATCCAATCTGTCTTGTCTGTTCATGTCAATGTCACTATTAAACATAGAATGTTTTAGGAAGACGGATAAATGAAAAAGAGAGGTAAAGAAATTGAGAGCTCTCCAAAATGCTGAAGAGTTTTCATGCCACCTGTTTTGTGCAACTCCTCTAAGGAAAGAGCTAATTTTTCTTTACTATCTCGCTATCCGCAGTACTTTTGAGATCTTTATAAGGCATACATACTTTGGCCAAGAACAGGCTTCATTTCCAGCAGTGAAGGGCTAGCTTAGGTAAGTGTACTCCATGAACCCTTCAGATAATGCAATTTTACAAAAATCCCTTTTCCCCTATGTATCACGAATGAAATGCCTTTCATAGGCCATATATTTTGCCAGCACTTGAAGTGGAAGTAAGAATGCTTCAGTAAAAGATGATGCACTGCTAGAAGTCCAGACTTCCACTACTTCACTGTTCATTCCCCACTACTGCTCACCACATCTGCTTGTGGAGGATATTGCAATGTCATGATGCAGCATAAATTTGAAGTGATTCCTGTTGAAGTGCTGCTGCATGCACAAAAAGAATGGCAGCTGAAAAACTGAGTCCATGCATTTCTGTCTAAATGTCCGCTGGTAAATGAGTTTACTTGCCAAGAATCTGTGCCCCGTGCAAGCAAATTGAATCAGATAAAGAATATGATGGGGAAGAAACTACTTAGTCTCAGATGCTGTAAATTAAAGGGGTTGTTAGCCAATTTCAAGAGAAGTTATTTTAGGTGAACCCTGTACAGAAAGCTGTCTACCTGAAATGCTGAATAACCTCCTGTTTTCTTGAGGTGAAGCTTTGTTTTTGGATTTTATGTAATGCAACTCTACCAAGTGTTATGGTATATTATACAAGACAGCTATCTGGCCTCACACATCACAGCAACTATGTTTCAAAGAAGCCTGCATTATCAATAATGTTTATCACCAAATGCAGCTTTTTGCTTGGATGTAAATTTTAAAATGGCACAAGGCCAGGACTTCAAATAATTTTTAGATATACTTGATTTACTTTTAAAGCTTTCATGTTTTCATCCAGGATGCAAATAGGCTTACTCTTGTCAAAGTTTAACTCTGACCTGATGGAATTTAATCTGTCATATCTAAATCAAGTCTATATTGAGTTTTTAAGTCTTAGGATGTTAGAGTAAATTGTTCATCTTACAGTACAGTAATAAAATAGCAAAAAGTTTCATGTTAATGTTAAATAAAAGTGAGACTTTCAGTCTAGAAACAATCACCACGGGTGATCTTTGTGGAATTTTCTTTGATAAATGGTAGACTTTTACACTGATAACTTAACTACAGTATCTTGATGCATTTAAGAGCAAATTTCACACTCTCTGAACAGCCTAGAAAAATTGCTTCAAAGCTGTTACACATTTGCCACTACTTAAATAACTGCATATTAGTGGTTCTTCTATTATATCTATCTGTCATGTCGTCTTCTCAGAAAAGATTGAACATGTAATTCATACTACAACTCTATAAAATAATTATCTCTTCACTAAACCAGCTGTCATAGTGTCTTGTCAAACTGTAGAGAGGAATTTCAAAAGTCAGATCAGTTTGAGAATAATTGCATCAGTAATTTGAAAAATTAACAAAAGGGAAGAGTGACTGCCCTAAGTTCAAAATTTAAGTTGACTTTATGTTACTGCCCTCAGCATTCAGTTGTTTCATTTGCAGCATCCAGAAACAGAAAAGGTGAAGGGTGGCATATCTTGTAAGTGCCTTTCACTGTCAAGCAGCAAATTCAAGTGATAACAGTGGAATTGGGTAAGAATGGATTGTAAATTTAGTCAAGAACTAAAAAAAATTAAACACAGGACCAGAGAGATCTCTGAACATGGGTTTGTTTTAACTCCTCAGTCAAATAGGTATTATAAATTCATCTCTCTAGTCTGGTATGTTTGATAGTCCCTATTTTCTTGAGGTAAGCCTTCGCTGCTATGTTTGTAGCTTTTGATGTGATGCAACTCAATTGAGTGATATAGAACAAAACACAAACCTGGCATCACACATCACTACAAATATGTGTCCAAGAAGCCTCACTATCAAGAAAATTGAAAAAAGCATTTGGCTTAACTCTTTGGTCAAATTAATATTCTATATTCATCTGATCTCTTTGCCTAGTGATTACAGACAACCTTGAATTCTGTTTTATCTGAGAACATCTTGTAAAGATAAAAGTCAGAATACCAGTCAGTCAGTAATGATATCATTGAACAATGTGGAGCTTCACAAAATCAAGAGATAATCTTAATTCATCTATGATTTCAAAGCCCCTTGAAACAATTTGTTTTGCTTTATGCTAACCTCAGTAATTTGAAAAATGCTGTCCTAGATATTTGTTTTGCTAATAAACCATTTTCACTACTGAATACACAAAATCCAGACTCAAATCAGAGTTTTACCTGACTTAAACTTCAATTCCTCTAAGGAGGGCTGCAGTATTCTCATTCCCTTAAAAAAATTTTTTTAGGTTAAAGATTAATACCAGTTGAATAACAGAAAAAATGTAGATATTATTTGAGCTCAAGAGCTTTAATTTTCCTCTGAATTAAAATTTTCAGTCTCTCATAAATACATGGATAAGCCAAAGTGAAAGTGTTAACAGTTTCCTTGCTTCAGGCAGCTTTCCAGTTCTCTATGGGTGGTGCCTTTACTCTCACAAGTTGTAGTCTAGTGGAAGTTTCTTTCTGGTTTTGTTGGGTATTTCCCTAGTTCATTGTTTGCAATTCTCTTGGTCTTCACTGTATCCAACACCTGGAGATTTAAACGTGAAATTGAAGTCAAGGATCAGAAGTTCTCCCTCAGGTCTCCAGAGAATGAGTAACAGTATATTCATTGCTCAGGATTGCCTGGGGTGTATGCCTGCTGTTTCCTGGTTCTCCAGCCATAAAAACCTATGCCAGCCATGTAGATTTGTTGCATTTTTGTGAGTCAATACTAGAAAACCCCTCTTCTTATTTAAGAGAGTAGTGCTTCTTTGTAATGGCAAACCCTAGGCCCATTTTAAACAAGTCAGTGTCTAGAACAGTTCATATAATTAAACAGTAACAGAAATTTGGTGCAATAGATAATAGTATATGATGTATTGTCTACAAAGACAAATGAGCTTGGGAAGTTTCAAGGGTCATCTGCGTATTTCAAGACTCTGTTAGTGAAGTAAGGCCTCATGGAAGTAGGAATCTGGGGTGGTAGCAGAAGACTTCTGAGTCGCTTAAAGGACACAAGAAAGTCACAACAGTCATTAGTAATCAGCAGAAGAACATTCCCAAATATGCAAAACAAACTCTACAAAAAACACAAATAAAGACAAGAAAAAGTAGAGTTTGCTCCAGCATTCTCTTCACATTTAGTTATTGCTGCTACTCAGCCACTGTAAATTCTTCCCCGCCTACCACGGAGACAGGACATTGTTTTAATTTACCATAAGATATATGTTACAACGTTAAGTCAGGGATAAGAAGAAAAAGCATTTTGTTGTTTTTTTTTTTTTCTTTTTAGAATACATTTGAGTTAAGTAAATTTGAATATTAAACAAGCTGCACATGCATGTGGCTTCTGGTACAGTGTCACCACATAAGAGCCCATCAGCACAGAGTCAGGCTAACTTTTGATGCAGCTTAATACACTCTTTCTACTTCATCACAGCCACAAGACAAGACAGCTTTTCATTTGTGGCACATTATCTATCTCTACAGAGTTGTGATAGGATGAGAAGATGGAGGCAAAAAAAAAACAAAACAGGGAATGAGTGCCTGCAAGCACGCATTCAGAGACAAGAGAAAAACACTTTTTATTGAGGAGTTGACAAAGGAAGCAGCTTCTGCTCCCTAGCAAAACCTTTTAGAAACAGTCACTAGTCGACAACCAAAGATCTCAAAAAAAAGTCCTGAAAAAGACTTAAAAAACATTTTCACTTAGCATGCTCCCTAGGACATATTTTCATACAGAAAAGATATAATTAGTAATGATATAATAGCTGATTTTTCAAGACAATGCTCATGTCTCTTAACTAGTAATGAGCCGGTAAGTTTTAAAAAACAAATCTACAAAACAAGATCTAAAATAGGAATGAAATCTAATAAAGTTAAAAATCAATTGCTTATGTTCAATACTTTGCACAATCATTTCTAGCAATATTTGCAATAATCTTTCCATTTCTTTCTATGAAAAATCAAGTTTCAATAGATGAATCACATTATTCAATGTCTTTTACGATACTGAGAGAAAAAAATTCACTCAAGAATTAATTTCTTATGAATTTAACTTGTTGATTTTTTCTAATGATTACATGTCAGAGACTGGTGTAACAGTGAAATGCCTGTAGTGAAGTCTTCCTAACCACAATATTGCCTGTACTTGTCATTGTTGCCAAAGCAAAGCAGAATCCAGATAATCAAATACTTTTGTACATTTGATAACCTTATCCCTGGGGATAACACCTGGGCAATCTCACAGTGTAAAAGATATGTTCTCTATGTCCAGCCTAAACCTATTCTCTTTAGGTTTCAAGTGATCGCCTCTTGTTTGTCACTGCAGGCATTGATAAAAAGGGTCTCTTTCTTATAAATCCACTTTTACGGACTTCCATACAGGTCTATAAAAAGGTGTCCCTGGAGCCTTCTATTCTCTAGGCATTAAAAATCCCAAATCTCTAAGCCTGCCTTAATGGTTCTATTGCTCTAATGATTTTCATGTCCCTCCTCCAGGCCTACTTCAACAGGTCCCTGTTTTTCTTGCTCTAGAAGCACCAAAGCTGGATGCAGCAGTCCAGGTGGGATCTCACAAGAGCAGAGAGGAGGGGTAGAATCACGTCCCTCAACCTGCTGGCCGTGCTCCATTTTTTTCAGACCAGGGTATAAATGGATTTCCAGGCTGTAAGCACAGATTGCCAACTCATACACAACATGTTCCCACAAAAGCACACGCTACTGCACACCTAAGGTCACACACTTCTGGGTGGTGCTGTTAATACCTCCCCCTTCAGTCTACTTCTGACATTTCAAACGTGTATTGTAAGCACGACATCGTTCGAAATCTCTTTTCCGCAATCTCCCAAAACACTGTCCAAGCAAACAAATCCATTGTAATTCATAGGTCAGGTACCTCACACTTTAAATTGGACAGATTTCTTTGCATCCTCAATTTCAGCAGCTCTAACTGCTGTGTGTGTAAGATTCACCACCTTAATTATCTTTTGGTCTTCTGTTGCTTTTAACCATGCTATGTACTAAGTCAGAAATATTATTCTGGCATCACACAATTCTGTCATTACTACTGTTCTCACACAGTGTTATGAACAATGGAAAACATGCAATCCCATAATTTTCATGGTTTTCTTTCTACCAACAAGGACTGACAGATGGCACTGAAATCCTGTATCTACAAATAATTCCCTTATACAAAGAAAAATAGAAATTAACAGAAGTTGAACTAAGCTCTGAACCCATTTGATTACAATATTTATATGGTGCTTTGACATTCAAGGACTAATGTATTATTATGAATCAAGAAAAAAGGAAAAGCTTCATAGTGGAACATTTCTGATATTCTGAATTTACACATTTCTCTTTGTGCTCATGGATTTAAACCCTACTTAACTTATAGGTGAGAAGACTTTAATGTGTTTTCAGTTATTATTCTCCTTACACTTCAATCTTGTCCCTCAGGAGTCCATGGATTTGAATATAGACAGCTCTTTTATCAGAGAAATATGTTGAGGCTTTATCATAAGAGGCATATCAAATAAACACAATTAGAGAAATAGAAAGAAGAAAAAAACCAAAACAAAACAAAAACACCTTACCCCACAGTCAGAAGACCTGTCTGTTTTCAAAAATTCCAAGTCCATTATCTGTTTTCTTAGAGATTTCTCCACAATTATGAATCTGTCCCTGACTGGTATTCTTATAAACAGCTCATATACAACATCCATACAACAACAGGATTTCTTTACTCCCTGGTTACAGACAGTTCATGCTGAGCAGACTGGTTATTTATTCCAAAGCTCCCGACACTTTACTCATTATAATGGCCAGTCACTTTGATGTTAGCTTCCCCCTTTAAAATCCAGGCCCTGGAAACTTCTGAATAGTGTGCAAAAACATACTGCAAAATTCACAGATTATATGCAAACAATTGACATCTCATTTGCTTGATGGAAATTAAACAAATTAAACAAATTAGAGCTCAGGTTTTATAGCTGAACTACCTGCTTTTCATGTAGCACTTTTTCCTCACACTGTCCTCTATCCACTGTTCCTTAATAAGAAGTGTTATATTTTTTACCTCTATTGTTAGTAAAGAAAACCAAACCAAATAATTTGAGATGATAGCTCTTTAGAGTGGAATTAGAGAGGACCTTTCACCACCAAGTCTCAGAAAACCCACCAAGCCTAAATATGACTTAGTCTCAGACTATTGCCCCTACCAACAAGTCCAGGTATGCTAGGAAAAAAACCAGCAACTGGTGTTATTTTACAGGTGTTGGATCTTAGAAGTTCTCAGAAACATGGAGTTATCTAGAGAACATACCTAGCCATGATATGGTCAAAAACTGAGTTGTCCTACTGTCACTAGAATAAAGTTCTATGCCTCAGTAATCTTCCATCTTTTGGGGCCAGCTGGCCAAATAATGCATCCCCATTTTACTGTTTTGATTAAAGCCTTCATTCCTACAAAGTAGTTCTTCACAGTAATGAAGTTAACTAAGAAAGTCTTACTCATTAAAAGTAAATTAGTGTTCTCACACAGTCCTTATCCCAAGCTTAATTATACCTGTTTCCTGAGGTACTCTTTTAAGATTCAAAAAACCAGAAGATCTATAGTTAAATATCTATAGTTAAATACTGCTACAGATAAACTACAGAAATCTGACACTTTAAATTAAATGGACCAAGAAAGAAAAAATCAGGCACTCATAACTATCAATGCAGCAGTTCATTAAGTTATATGTAGATCAGTAGTTAACATAAAATCCAAGGAACAGAGGAGTTTAAAGTGCTTAACTAGTATTTCATATTGAATTTTCTGGTTTTAACAATACGAAACACAGAGTCCAATTGCAGCAGAAACAACCCTGAAAATCTACTGGGTGCAATTGTTGATACTCACTGATTCAACCAAAAGGATGATCCTCGCTTTTTCATGTGCAAAAGACCAAGCTTCTGGTGCAATACCTCACAGGCACAGCTGCTTCAATACTTCACAGATGCAGGTAGATGCAGTGTGTGCTACAGAAATACGGGCTGTCCTGAACCTGGGTCTCTGCAGAGCCACATACTCTTCACTTCTGAGCTCTTGGGCCTTTACAGCATTGTATGATATAATATCAATTATTACAGGTTTAAAATCAATTGTTAAAGCAGAAAGCTATTTAAGCATGTTCATTTATTTAGGACATGACCCATGGTAGATTCAACAGAAAATGTTGTCAAGCACCTTCTTTCTTTCTTTCTGGTATATTAGAATTCAGAAGTATGGCTTGGAATGCCTTCCAGGTTTAATTTAATTACTGTAGCAGTGACCTTTTTATACTATTAACAAATAATCCTTTGTCTCTCTAGACTAGATTGTTTATTACATTTTCCGCCCACAGCTTAAAGCACATTGATTCCCAATTACCAGTTTATAAAAGCCATCTTTTTACTGCCAAGCCATCTTTGATGCATGACTTTTCTGCCCACCCCCAAAGCAGTTATAAAGTACACAGGTCAAAAGAGGTAATAACAAGATTAATTAAAAGTTACAGGAAAAAACAAAGAGATCGAAACAAAAATAAATTACTGCAACAAGGTCTCTCTATACCTTCTACACTTCTATTATCAAAAGACTGTTTCTTACTATAGAAGCTGTATTTTTATGCTGAGGATATTATTTGTCAAGAATGAGATAAGAGAATTACAATTAAAGTCATATTAGAGTGGGATCACACTAGAGATACAGTGTTTGAAAGGATGGGAAGTGAGTATCATTGCTGTCCCAAAATGTAATAGCTTAATATTGCAGAGTAATATAAATTTACTTTATCTTACATGACATTATATTAGATTACACATATCTTGAATGAAATTTAGAGCAATTTTGTATTTGAAATTTAGATACTACCATGTTATAAGAACATTGATACATATATAAACATTAGAAGATAATCATAAAAAGACCCATTTTCTGGCCAAAGGAGTGGACAAACTCAGGTTTATGAGCTGAACTGCAATCCAACACCAAATGTGTGTCAGACCAACCAACACTCCCTGATTCACAAAGAGAAGCAAACAGAAAAAAAAGCAGCTATGGCTGCCCAACCCATCCTCACCATCACATCAAGTGAAAAAGCAGCTAGTGTGTCTCTCCTGCACCCTTTTCCACAGTGCAGGGCAAAAATGGCTTTATTATTGATATGTCAAGCTTCAACAGCTGCTGTGTCAGCATCTCAGCTTGGAGTACTTGAGAGAGAAGCAGGAGGGAGAGCCGTAGGGGAAGGATAATCTCTGAAGCCACTTAATTTTCATTCATCTCACTGGAAAAAGAGCACTTATAGGAGTAATTTTAGTTTTCTGAACACCTTTCTACCTCTGCCTTCAAGCAGCCTTTTTTTTCCCCAAACACAAAGCAGTATCTGACTCTTTCTGTTCAATTGTACTGCGCCTACCGCACCTTTTAGTATGTACTTCTGTAATAAAAAAATAGTTCTGAGGAGAAGCAAAGCCCTACAGCAGCAAAGCTGTACAGAACAGTACAGAACAGTCACCAACAAGTAGTTCACCAAGCCATCAAAGGGCTATAAATACTTGAGAAATCTGAGTATCTTATGTTTCTACCCAAGTTTGCCCTGTAGTTATGAGTCTAATTCAACTTCTTAGTTAAACGGCAGAGACCATACTCTCTTATTATGCTGGCTTTTAAAAATTTTGTGATATTTGATTAAGATGCAGCTTCATCAACCAAAATATATTAATAACTGCACCAAAATCAAGAATTTTCCAGTTCATCACACAGCACTTAATTGATGCCGTGACTTCACAGAGGACACTTTTTTCCTTTTCATTCTTTGCATCTGTTCACATGAGTGACTCATTCCCCCATCATCAAAAGAGCTCACATCTATACACACAAATCCAAAATTTTATCCAAACCCTCATTTCTTCTAAACAGAACAGTAGCAGCAGAAAGATGCAAATTCCACCCCCATTTTGAAGCAGTGTAAAGGCTTTATTTTCTATCACGTATTATTTCTCTGACTTCAGATTATAAACTATCCTATCCCTAGCCAGCAATTGCCATAACCATTGATTTCTCAAACCATATTCCTGAACTGGACTGTAGCTTCCACAATCACTCTGATTTTATTTGGTATGACATCTTTGGTGGCTGATGCATTCAACTGGTTGTTTGACACACCCATGAGTTAACAATGGTCCTCTTTCACCCTTCTAAAATCTGTCCCTGGCAGAGATTACATATGTATCCTGGAGTCACTATGCATATCTCAAAAAATCAACACAATAAAACAATTAACAATAGTGTTGTTTAGTTGGGAATTTTTTAAAGACAAAAGAAATGCTAGTTTTTCTGAATGAACTGTTTTCCTGAAAAAGAACCAATTGTTACAGAGAGTTTACTATATTAAGGACTCAAAATTATATTCATATTTTTATTTATATACTATTCATATATATAATATATTAAATATAATAATTTAGAAAACACATCTTAAGAAAATATATATATGCCAAAATTCCTGCAACAGTTGCACCTCATTCAATGCAAGATAATTTTCTCTGCCAAAAGGCTGAGTTCTGTGACCATACTACAGATCACCCTCTAGAGATGGCAAAAGAATTATGGAATGCAATGAATGGAGTTCCTAATAATGTATTTCAAAAGTTTGGACATTTTATTTGTACAAATTTTTTGAAAAATAATTTTTAAAAACCCCTGCCATGCAAGAAGAAGTTATTGTAAAATCAAAGTAAATAATGGATCATATTTCAGTGGATTGAGACACTGTGACCAGGTTGACAAATTATTCTGAGATGCAGGCAAACAATGCTCACTGACTTCAAGAGGAACTATATGTTCCAAAAACCTCTACAACCAAACCTGTTATTTCTCAAGTAAAGACCTAATCCAGATTATTTGGGGCATTTGGACTCTGAAAGTAAGTGGTTGAATTCCAATAAATAGCCATGAAGTCTCAGCACAGGTAGATGTCACAATCTCAAATGTCATAGAGTCATAGAATGACTTTGGTTGGAAGGACTTCTGTCCAACCATCTTGTCCAGCCCACCTCCCATGGGCAGGGACACTGGGATGGGGCTTTGAACATCTTGAAGTCAGGTTGAGCAAAGCCATATCCAGCCTTGTCTCAAACACTTCCAGGGATGGGATATCCACAACTTCTCTGGGCAACCTGTGTCAAGGTCTCACCATTATCACATTAATGTATTTATTTCTTATGTTTAATTTAAACCTGGACTCACTCCAGCAGGATGATGTCTTTCCTGCACTGGGAACACAGCACTGCAGGCGAGGTCCCAGCAGAGCAGAGGTGCAAAATTTCCTCCCCTTCTGGCCACAGTACATGTTTGTCTTTCTGGAATGTGAGCACATATAGTGGGTCTGTGTCCAGCCTCTCAAATACCAAACTGCCACAAGTCCACTCAATCCATTCTCCACCCAGTCTGTACTTCATGATCTTCATATGGCCCCACCTCTCCAGCCTGTTCCTCTGGAAGTCATCCTTCCCCTCCAGCATGTCACCTTCACAATTCAACTGGATGTCATCTGCAAACTTTCTAAGAGTGCCCTCAGTTCCTCTGTCCACGTCACTGACAAAGATGTTTAGCAGCATTGGTTGCCACCAGCTCCTGAGGAGTATCACTTTCCATCAAACTTTGAATATTGAATTATCAATATTACAAATACTAAAAACTAGAATTCTTTTCTTTTTACTTTGTCATGAAGTTTTCTAAAACAGTTTTGTTACAATTCTGTAAATGTGGCAGCATTAATACTAAAATTTCATCTCAAAGGGTTCCAACTGAAGTAATCTTTAAATATATTTATACCAAATTAATCACATACCTCAATACAGATTAAACCATTGCATACCAAAAATATAGAAAATTAATAGCTTTATACAAAGTACAGCACACTGGGAAACATATTGCATTATCACTAAATATGAACAGTCCCAAAAGGTCCCAAAAGGTTTAATGTCAGGTGAAGCAATGAATCTGGAATTGAGGCCCCTAGAGGTGTACAAGAGACATACCATCCACCTTTTGCATTATGTGGAAAATCTTCTATAATTTGCTAACTGTTTTCTTCTATTATCTTTTGTAAAAGTTTCTTTGCCAGATGTCCACTGCATATAATTCAGTCCTGACAACTCTGCTAGACGGTGTATTTCCAACAAGGAATCCAGACTCAATTTTCTTTGTTATTTCATTTTAATACATGGCTTTTAAAACATAAATTTGAGGCAGAGGACATATTTAAAATAACATCTGCCTAAAGGTACTCACAAAGGATACTTAATACATGGTTAGGAGATATTTTCTAGCTATAGAGAATTTATAAAAATATATCATTTATATTACAATTTATAATTAATTATAATTTATATAACTAATTTGACCTCTCTACCAAACTAAAGGTAACATTAATGAGTAAAGAAGCAGATTTTATTCTTAAGACCTCTTCAAAATTGAAAAACCAGGGATTAGATCAAGAGCAAGAATCAGCCATAACACAGGGAAGATAATACACCAGTTCATTTCAACACTGGACAAAGAGCAAAAAATAGCAAATAAATAGATTTGTTACACAGAGTAGAGGCAAAATTAAAGAGGAAAAGCTCTCCACCTCAGTAAGAGCAAACCACTTTCTCTGCTTGTCTTGTAGAATATATGCATCAGTAACTATCAATATTACAATTCAAACACATGAAATATCAACACTTTCCAGATACTTTTCTCAGCTCTAAGCAAAGTTTCAGTTTTATACATGTATTGTGTACAAGTTTATCATTCAGAGTCTGATCCTTAGAGGTGCGATCAGATCCACAGAGTTGTGGGCAAAGCAAGATATAAGGGGTCTCGTGTTAAAGACACAAAACACATTTCACAGACTTTTCCACTAACACAAAAATACAATAACACAGAAGTAATGTGACACATTGTAACTGCAATATACCATTTATTTATTTATTTATTTATTTATTTATTTATTTATTTATTTATTTATTTATTTATTTATTTATGTTATCCAGTTATGCTGCCCCAGGTGTTCCACGTATTCTTCTATCTAATGGTTAATTTTCCATTGGTGACGTATTGGTGACAAGAGGGCAGAAAGTGTGAGAGAAAGAAGAGTTCTGATGCAAGGTAGTGTTTGCCTTGCTGTAAGAATTAAATGTGAGATTACAGAAGCACTAAGACTAAAGCTGAGAATAGCAACATTAGCTAGCAGAAATATACAGTGCTCTGATCAATCCTGACTTCTTCCTTTCCATAAAAAGGACTATAATTACAAATTTGTTGAACAACTTTTACAGCTCCTTAAGAATGCAAGTAATGTCCTGGAAGACTGAGACATCCTTTTTTATCTATAAAATGAACCAGATTTGTCCCCCAGTCTAAATTCAAGAAAGAAAACTAAGATATTAAAAGATTATCAATATTCATTTAATAGGTTTTAACGAACAACTGCAAAAACATCCTTTAGAAAATCTAATGCATAGACTAAATTAATCATTGGAGAAATGTCTTCTTTATTACAGTATTAAATAATATATCAAGGCTAGGTATTTTTCCTCAGTTAATGATCTAGGATATTTTATTGTATTATTTGCCTTGAGAAAAAAAATTAATTTATTCTGTGAATAAAATCAGAAGATATTAAAAATATTGAAGCAGTAATTTTACAGTTTTTGAAGTAGTTATATGTTTACCCTGAAAAATTGCAATAATTTTTGGTAGTTACTTTACTCTTCTGAAAGAGATCTCTTATTTGGAAAATTGAGATCCCCTAAGGAAACAATATTTGTTTTCATGTACCCATCTGGTGAGTTCAATATTGACACTTACTTTCAGTCATCTAGCCTAATAGCCGGTTCTATTGGGTTTTTTTATTATCAGGAGCTTCAAACTAAATAAGAAAGAGGGTTTGTGTCTACAAAAGCAAATGTTGACTATGTGAGAACCATAAATAAAATGCCTTTTGGTCAGAGACACACAAATTCTCATAAATTATTTTACACTTTTTCACCTGGCATTCAAAAAAACATCCAAAACAAACCACACACCTGTCTATGAAATTCCCTGAAGAGTACTTTTTTCCTTACCCATATATATAAATTAAAGGACTTTCTTTGGCACAAAACCAGTCCAGCAGGGAGCCAGTTGCCAGAGGGTATTTCAGGACGATATGACAGCATTCAACTTGCATTTATCTGCAGAACTTTAGGACCATTACTTGACTTTAACAAGCTCTTAAAAGCCATCAGGAGTCTTCTCTCTTCACAGAGAGGAAAGTCACAGGTTTTCTATTTGAAGGGGAAGAAGCTTCAGAGCATTCCCATGTTCACCACTCCCCTACATGAAGAACCTCAAACTTTGGAGTAACATTACAGTCACAAGTCTTTCCAAGTTACAGATCAGCTGCCTTTGGACATAATTTTGGAAGGTTTCTTCCTCTCCTGGTTTAATTATAGAATCCAAATTTCATTGAGATACATGTACAATGTTACCCCCACTGTATCACGAAAATTATGGAATGCTGTTTATCCCACTAAATGTCTTCATACATGACAGGACTACAACAAGTATATCATCTCCAGAGAGTGTATCTTTTTGATCAAAACCAAATATTTTAAAAACAAATCATTACCATCTTACACTGAAAAAGAAAGATTACTTGAATTATTTCTTATTAGGAAGTTGCAATTTTCTTCATAAAAATATATTAATATGTGTTGTCCAAAGCAGCATCCCACTGAGATTCTGTTTTGTTCTATCTTGCTAGCTTGTATATTTCCATCCCTGGAAGAATTCACATGAACCTTCTGATTTAAATGGTGACCTTTACCCACAGTGCATGACAAAATGTAAATTAATAAATATGGGTCAAACCACAACTTTTAAAACATAACTAGTTGGACTATAACTTTTACTGAGAAAACCTGAGACCATTTCTACAAGGTACCTGCCAAATAACTCTTGCTGTTGTTAAACTTGATTCTCTACTTCCTATTTTTATTTAAATTTAATTTGTTATTCCAGTATAAGGCAGATCATGGCTTAACCATGTCGCATAACAAAAATAACAAAGTTCCAAGAAAGTTATTTAAATATGTGCTTAAACCGGAGCTGCTTTTAGAAATGCTCCAATAGTCTGTGAAGATATCAGACAGAAACCATCACATGACTAGCTACCTATCAGTCATTTGTTTAACCTTGTTTAATGATTCTTCTTGAGATTTCACCTCTCTTCATGCACTCCTTTGTAACTCCCAGCTCCTACCACAGTCCATATTTGTAGCTGAGAGAGGTGTCATATTGATCCTCTATAAGACATTCATGACAATCTTACACCAAACCCCATGGCCCCTGCTGAAATCTTTCCCACTTACTGAGGTGTCTTTTCACAAGAAAAATTTACTCTTGAACGAGTATTAGATTCTTTCCTCCAATCTCAATAGTCAAGCTGATCCCTCAATTATTCATTAAGTTAATATCAATGGCTTTTTTTTCCCCAACAGACACTTGCTTGAAAATGCTTCTCTGTTTCCCAATAGCTTGCAGTGTCATTAGAAACACGACTAAGACAGCTTCTGTACCATTTTCAATTTTGAAAATTATCACAAACTGATGGGGAGGAGAGGGTAGAAATTGTATTTTCTTTATAGAACCGTTCCTGAATGAATTTGTTATTTTGGTGCTAAAATTAGGAGCTGAATTCAACTATAGTGAATGTATCCAGATAGTATATAAAAATTTATCATTGACAGAAGACATTGCTGAAACTGCTGTATAGAAAGCCCTGAGGAAACAAAGGGAGTTGGTAAAGCTTAAAGGAAATAAAAGTCTCCTTGTTGAAAAGGCACAATAGATAGACAGGCACACGGGCACAACATCCAACACTTTACAAATCTTTTCTTCCAACCTATTCTAAAAGTAAAAATAAACTGACATGCAGACACAGCACAAAATATTTTAAAAGATTTTAACATTTATGAAAATGTTAAAAAAAAAGCTGCTTTTTGAGCTCTTCAGTTTTTTATTTAATGGTGGCCACAAGTGCATTAATAGCCATTAGATAAGAAAAAAATTCTGCATATTCACCATATGATGACGTTCTCTCTCATTATGTGATTATAATTCTTTTAATACAGTAAAAGATAGCTTACAATTTATGGGATGGCTTCCTAATATCAATTCTCCAGAAAAAGTTTTGCTCTAGTTTGAAGATCTTCAAAAAGATCTTCACAGATCTTCACAGCAGTAGTTGTGCCAAAATATAAGTAAAACTGAACAAATTTTATCTTGAACTGCAGTCTTGCAGCTCAGGCCATAGGCTCATGAGCTTTTCAAATCAGCACATGGCACCTCCTGCTTCTGTCACTCATTCCCACTTCTTTTTCTTACACACCCATTTCTGTGACTAGATGCTAAACTGATATGGGTGAAAATGATTTTTTTCTTCTTTTCCATTTGTTACTGAATTCAAGAGGGTAAGAAAAGTCAAAAAAATTAAGTCCAGAGCAGAATGCTGTGTTACATGTTGATTCAAATTTTACAGAAAATTTCATTATATTCTCCCAAACATAATCATTTCTTCCTTTAAATTATTTAAAAATCAGAAAACCTAAAACATAAAGTACAATAATCTAAAGATAAGGGTACGAATTACTTTCAGATTCCAAATAATATTGAAATCAAATCATTCCTGATACCTCTCAGGTTTCTGGACCATGCTCATTTTCAGTATGTATCTAACCCAACAGACCAATTAAAAAGCCACTGCTTCACTCTAATCAGTTTTTAACACCGGAAAAGTTTCCTACTTATCATATCACACCCAATGGTATCCTATTTCACAGTTAATGTTCTTAACTGACACAAAATCTATATAACATGTATATGAATTTTATAAATTTAGCTTTTTAAAGTACATTTTAGCACTCAGCAAATTAATTATCAAAATCTATATTTTTTTAATGTGATTCTTACAGGAAATAGCGGAGCAAGTTACTAACTGTTCTGTGTATGTCAATACAAAAAGCCATTGTTTTAATCCATTAGCACACTTTACCTACTTGTTAATTAAACCATAAATTACATTGCTATTTTGACTTAACTTGCTGACCTTCTAAGTGATGAAAATTTGCCTTTATACAATTTTCTTTCCATCTAAAGGAATATTACTTCATTCTTTATCACATTTGGGCCAGAAAGGCCTTGCCCAGGATCAGCTGGAAATGATATGAACTGATTCAAATTGATTTACAGAGATGTGTACCTGAGTATAATTCCAAATGTTTTCTTAATTGACTTAACAGAGAACTGTGATATACCTGCTTGAAGGAGCATGAGAATACCACATAGGCTTTTCTGGGGATTCAGTAAATGTAAGGTTCTAAAAGAAGAGTAAAAGGCACTTTATCCTATATCCTTTATCACAGTACAATTGCTGTGAGCAAAAAATTTTAAGGGGAATGCCAAATCTAAGCTACAATATATAGTATTTCTTACTGAGGAAACTCAACAAACTCACCTTCAATGGTTATTTGTCTTTTCATAACAGTAAGGATAACAAAAAAAATCCTAATGTATTTCATGTTGTTAATTCTCAGAAATTTGTTCATGTATGCAATTTTAAATTTACTGCTGTGATGGAAACTTTTCTTCCTTATTTCTGTCCACTCAATGAACTCAAATACCCAAGTTAAAAGAGAGGACTATTTCATATCAAGGCTTTCAGGAGAAGAGAATGGTGATACTATTCTATCTTCCTAGGAACATCTTCAGGTTGCCCAAAATGTACAGTCAAAACACAGAGTCACAAAGAATCCAGCAGAAAATCTGAGGCATTTTTTGCAAATACTGAGCCCATTATCTCCACTTATCATTTAGAGGAATCACTCATATTCCTCTGGAGATAAGAAATACTGTCTTGGACAGTCTTGGGCTTGTGATAGACATGACATTCCTCATGAGAAAAAATCCTCTATATACAATATAGTTATAAATGTTGGAGGGTTAATATGGTCTTGAAACCCTGAACACACCCTACATCTTTTAACAAATTTCATCAAAACACTCTTTAGTTATATCAAGTTGGTCTAACAAACATCTGGACACGAGGACTTGCCACTGGTCTTTCAAATACCAGTAGGAAAAAATAGACAGGACCAACTTAAAAAATAAAAGTATTTTTATTCTACAAAAGTGCACAATGGAAGACCAGTTTGAGACAGAGTACTGCAGACATCAGTCAGTTTAACCATTAAAGCAGTCATGACTATATTCTGCTTAATTAGACGTTACAATAAAATATACACTGACTAAAAGCCCGTCTCTGTGAATTATCTGAAGTCAGACACCTAAATACAGAGGTTCCAGTCTCTTCAAAAATCTCTCCATTCATATTCTTCCAGAAATAAAGGTGCTTTTTTTACTTTCCATGTAGTCTTACACTGCACAGTAGTTAGAAAGTTACTTGCTGCTGGTGTAGAAATATTGTTTATAATTTAGTTCCTATGTCTTCATTTTCCAGGCTATCCACACTTTTCAAATACCTAATGATCAGTCTTTGGGCCCAGGGAACAAGATACATGCACAGAGGAGAAATAAAACCCAAAACCCAAAACTACTGTAGAATCCTTTGAGATTCCTTCCTGCTGAAGTGAGGGAACTGCAGGGCCAGATGCTGTCCAGCACCCCTTTCCTCAACACCACAGCTGCAATTGCTTCACTTTTCATGGTTTCTTCCAGCCTACTCTGCTTCTAGTGAATTTTGGCTACTTATAAAGGAGAGAGGGAGAAAGAAAAGAGATACAAAAGAGAGGGAGAAGGCAGAGAGTACAGCATGCATTTCAGTTTGCTCTGAGGAATGCTTCTGCTTGCTGTCACAGCAAAACCACATATACACTATGTTTTAATGTTTTAAAATCCTGTTGGACATAATATGTTTAGGCAAAGAAAACTGTTGGATATAATATGTTTAGGTGAAAGAAAACCTACATAAAGCAATCAAATCTTTATTCTAAATACACGTATGTTCAGTTTCCTACTAAAAATCTTGGCCATGTAGAATTTCACTCAGCTCCTCCACACAGCCCTTTTATATTAAAAAAAAAAAAAAAGTTCATGCATTCCCACAGTCCTAAATTAGATTTTTTTTTTGTTTGTTTCAAATGACTTACAGAAGATCAGGAAAAAAACCAAGCCTGATCCCTTTGTTGTCCCATATGTGCTGTGTGACCACACTCAAGATAATTTTTCCAGGCCCTGAGGTCAGGCCTCTAGCTCCCTGGATGCTCTTCGGCCCATTCTGTGGATATGTGTCACATTGACCAACCTCCAGTCACCAGTGAGCCAGGACTGATGGCAAATTATGGAGGGTGGCTTAGTGAGCCCTGCTGCCATCTCCCTTTGGATTAATCCCATTCACTCCCAGAGACTTTTGTGCGTGTAAGCAGCCCAGCAGGTCACTACCTACCTCCTCCTGGATTAGAGGGGATCTTGTCTGCTCCCAGTCCCTGTCTACCAACTAAGAGGACTGGCTGCCCTCATGATAACTATTCCTAGTGTTGAAGATTGAGACAAAGAAAGCACTAAGTACTTCAGCCTTTCCCTCTTCCTTGGTGACAATGTTCTCTTCTGCATCCAACAAGGGACGGAGATTTTCCTTGATCCTCCTTTGGTCGTTGGTCTATTTATAAAAGCATCTTTTATTGTCTTTCATATCAGTGGACAGATATCAGTTCTCTTTCCATGACCTAACAACATCCTTTTACTATTCCTGAGTTGCCTGCACTTCTTCCAAAGTTCTGTCATGGTTTAAGAATAGTACTCCACAATTTAGTACTCCCATGAAAACACCCCAGACCACTGGCCACTGGCTCATTCTTCCCCTCCCCTTGTGGGGGGATGGAAATGAGAATTGGAGGCACAAAAAGGTAAAGATCACAGGCTGAAATAACAGTTTACTGGAAACAGCAATGAAATAAGAACAGTGACAACAATACTAAAACCAAAGTGTATGAGACAGGCAAACAATTCACCTGAGTGTGCTCTTCATGTGGAAACTGGTGCCACCCATACTGGCAAACCAGAAGAAAGACATGACCCCCTTCACATGGCTATCCCAGGGTCCTGGCCTTGTCCCTCCCAGCTGCTGCAAAAGTTAACCTTATCCTGGCCAGAACCAGAACAAGGTCAAAAACTCTCTTTTTTTTCATGAGTTCATGTGAAAGCTCCCTGTTCGGCCAGGCCAATCTTCTTCCCCAGTGGCACTTCTTTTGGCACATGGGGACAGCCTGTTCCTGTGTCTGTAGGATTTCCTTCCTAATGTCCAGCCTTTCTGGACCCCTTTGTTATCAAAAACTGTTTCTGAGCAAGTGTCCTGAACCGGACAAAGTCCACACTTCTGAAATCCAAGGTAGACCCCCTTCCTTACTTCATCAATAATTGAAAACTCTTATCATTTCATTCTATTTACTTATATGAATATAATTTTAATCCAAACCACTTAAAAAACCTTTAGCTTTCTACTGCATGATTTTGTTTTCAAGATTCAGCTTAACAATGCAACAAACAGGTCAGTAATAAATGACACTCTCAAATGGCAAGAAATTAAACTGCCTATTTCCTATGAACAATACAGAACTTCCAAACTGAATGTTAAAAGTCCGGAAATTGGAAAAGAACAAGATATTAAGGGGCTAGAAGTCTAGCTTAAAAATCCATTACTCAGAAAGATGAGCATAACTGTACAAAACAACACATAAAAACATTATCGTTTTTATTAACAACTCTCAGAGCAATGCTGTTTTATTTAGATGACTGTTAAAACCACTTCCACAAAGCAGTCATTTCCAATCAATGGTTTAGTTTACTTCTACATTAAATGAGTCAGCAGTTAATATTGTTGATATACAGAGCTTCCTTTTCTGAGAGAAAGTTATGAGCAAAATTGCTTAGCTTGTATTATGAACATTTTTATCATTGTTGAATATTTTAATGAAGGAAAGGCCTTGTTGAGGATGGGAAGGTTTAGAAACCTGTGTGTATATTTGAGAATGGGGAAAATTATGCAAAAGGGCCTTAAAAAATAGCAGCTAAGCAGCAGTACTACAGGAAAAATATTTCCTCCTAAAGTTTAAGTGTTATTAGTACAATAATTTTGGTAGCACCAAAATGATCTGCACAGTATTATACATTTATGAGAGGTCTCTGGTTTTTACACCCACAGCATACACAAAAGTAGCAAGAAAAGAGAAACACAAGCCCCAGTGCTCCTGCACAGATCTTACCCTCTCAAAGCCCCACTGCTGATGGCCCTGCTGTTTTGCAGACACAGCTAGATACTTAGCATAGTAAATTGTGTAGCCTGAGCTCAGACCATTCTCAGATGCCCAGGCTCCTCTGAAGTGAAGCCAGGCACTGTTTATGAATCATATTTATCTGTACAGAGCTTGGAGTCTAAAAAAATTTATTTTTAAATACTCAACTTTCCATCCCAGCAAAAAAAAAATGATATACGGAAAGCTTTTCAGCTGGTTTCATCCTCTCAGTAACATATTTTCAAAAGCAACAGATAGAAAACAAGAGCAATTAATTAAATTTTTTACATATAAAGGACACAGAACCTCATATTCTTTCACAGAGACTGGCCAGAAACATGTGTCTATGGAATGGGCTTGTATAAAAATTCATGAGTTTATTTTCTCTAACTGAGACAAGTGAATCTACCAGCGACTGAATATCGGTGTCCAAAGCAGACAGAAATGAAAAGTTATACCGAACACAGCTAAGCACCTATAAAAAAGGGGGAAAAAATTTAAGAAGAGGTTGATTAGGGTGCAGAGCCTAACTCTAAGAGGACATACTCATACAGCACAGCAGTACACTTTTCTATCAAGTGTCTCATCCATGTCTTTATCCTTGCCATAACCTCAGCCAAGAAAGTCTATCTTCTCACCCAGTGCCCTCACTTACAACAAACTACCACACAAAAGCCAAGTAAAGATTGCAGCATAACATGCTGCCTTTTAGGACCTGTTCTTTAGGGGACTGGAAACCAGAAGGGAAGAAGGAGAGGTGTTCAGAGGAGAGCCAAGTGTTAGTCAAACAGGTTTCCAGACTTTTGACTGCTTTGCCAGTAACAGAAGAGAGGTTAAGTATGGGGATTTCACAGCCTGATGATGTTTTCTGTAAAGGATCACCTCCTTCAGGTTACCACGATTTACCACTACTTCATTTACTTGTTCAGTTTCCCGTCCTTATACCAGAAGGATAAAATTTTAAAAAAAATTAAAGGGCAAATAATTAGCCCTAGCAATAAGAATATAGCTTGAAGCTGTAAGTTAATGGAAAGTTATTAATGTTGAAGTGTAAAGCATTATTACTTGATTGCAACGTAAATAGATGAAATTAAGCAAAGAGTTAGCAAAATTATTCATTTAGCAGTTCAGAGCTGAACCTTATGCTACTGAAATAATTGCAATTAATCCCACAGTGGTGGAATAATAATTTTAATAAAAATTATTTTAACATTGACAGAAGGAAGCTTGACATAAACAGCAAGTCAATGTCATCTATAATCATGAATAGAACTGCAATTTTCCTTCAAGTATTTGTCTAGGACAGGAGAAATCAGAGAGCCATAACAGAACTTCAGTAATTTTCAAAGATTGCATTTATCCCAGCTATGTGTTCCAGGTGTATGGGTTTTACTCTGCTGGGATTGTACTCATCTTTGGTCACTCCTGTGAAGAAAACACTCTTGGTGCCGAGGCTGTATAAGTGAATTTTGGCAGTACTAAAGTAGTGACGGCAACGGAAAGCTCAATTACTCAGATGGCTGGGGCACTGGAACACTGGGAAGCAAATTGTTGTTGGTTTTGTGCTTGACCTTCTAACGGCTTACTAAATATGTCCATGGTGCACATTTATTTTGGTATTCATGGAGCAGCAACAGAGATCACTGCAAACACTGATGGATCTGCCAGGATCCTCCTGTGCAGTGACACCACAAGCAGGAGAAGCTGACAGCTGGACCACAGCTGAGCTTCAAGTCTGAAGTAATTTGCTTTCTCCAGGAGAGCAGATGGACCATGTTGTGGAATCAGCTGAGGCCTCTTCTTCACTCAGACACAGACAAACTAGATAACAGTGTTGTGGAGAAATTATATGGAGACTTGCACTGAATTTAAAAGCAAGGTTTACAATTCAAAGTGCATATCATTGATGAAACATCACACATGAGGTGATTTGGCCACAACTGGAAGAGATACACAGTTGAATGGACTGTCTAAAGTCAGTCTGTGCCACCAGAGACTGAAAATAATAATGTCATTTGTGGAGAAACTTGGAGGAATTAGGAAATGGTGCAAAATGGAAAAATTACCTCTTTTTACGCAGCACTTGAGTTTTATGAATTGATGAACATGTCTACCAGTCTAAACAGGAAGCAGTTACTAGGAAGCTATGGAAGAGGGTAGAGTTCAATCATGCCAATTATCAACACAAAAGGCAATACACTAAGGACTAAACAAGAATTGGCATTTTGCTGGTTGGCATCTTGTCCAAAGGGAAAGGGATAAGAGTCAGTGAACTAAAAAATAAGTGTATGAAATGAAAATGTAATGTTCTGTAACTTAAGAAAAAAATAGGAAATACTTTTATAACCCTTATAAGGTGAGTTCTGAAGTTGGATTTTGCTCATTTGCAGGTCAATTAAACTCAAAGTGAATGAACTAGTTCATTTCTCAGAAACATGACATGTCTAAAAAGATAAGCAGAACACAGATGAACAACTCCAGATGACTTATAGCCTGAATTATGACTTTGATTTTAATTGAAAACTGTTGTGGTTTGAAATGGGGGTGTCTCAGGACCTGACAAGAGTGGACACGCCTCTGTGAAACACTCATGTTAAGCTGGGAAAACCCGGAGAGACTTCCTTTTTCCCTGTGGACAGCAAAGAAGGAGGTAGGATCCAGCCTGGATCGAAGGCCCGAAGGCTCTGCTGGGGGGTGAGGCCCTGCCGGGCCCTTTCCCCCCTTCGGGCCGTCTGCCGGCAAACCCATCAGCAGCCGGGCAGGGAGAGAGAGGAAGGGGAGGAGGAAAGTGCTGCAGGGGCCGAAAGGAGAGAGAGCCTTGTGAACACCAGGCTGATTGTTCCACCTCACCCCAACCCAGGCCGGGGGCCCAGTCGAGCCCGCCGGACCCCCCTTTCCCCCCCAGGCAGCCCAGGAAGGCAGAAGCTGAGAGAGAGAAGCTTCCCTGCCCC
Organism: Leptocoma aspasia; assembly: GCA_013399835.1. Lineage (NCBI taxonomy): Eukaryota > Metazoa > Chordata > Aves > Passeriformes > Nectariniidae > Leptocoma > Leptocoma aspasia. Next base: position 245,963 of record VXAX01002258.1, on the reverse strand, counting down.
CGCAGTTCCAGTTTCTCCGGCTGGCGCGGGGGG
>VXAX01002258.1:123114-245726 GCA_013399835.1 Leptocoma aspasia | reverse complement strand
TGAAAACCTTTTGTGAGTTATGGAAAAGAAAAAGATTCTTGTTTTTATGTAACACATGCGACTGTGGGGAGATGAAAAGTTCAATTTTTGGGCAAGGAGAAAAATCTCCGTGTTGAAGTCAGCAGATGATGATGAAGTAGCTGAGATCTTATGAGAAGTTGGAACAGAGAAGGAGGAGAGAGAGGATGAGCCTCTTGCAGCCACAGGAGAGAAGAAGACAATGAGAACATTCGCTCTGTTGAACAGTTCATTTTTAAACTAAAAAAAAACCCACACTGGACATGGCCCATACACAGCTCTGGGAAGGCTGTGGAAATGGGAAAGGCTTCACGAAGCAGGTTTCCCCAGGCGGGTGCACGTGAAAAGCCATTGAGAACCACAAGAAAGACTGCTTTTTTCCCTTGTGTAGAAGTTTTCCGTAACATGAACAAGAGGGACTTCTCTCCCTGAGGGAGTTGAGGAAAGACTATTTTATAGGTGGTGAACTGACTGAAAATGTTTGGTTTTGTATCTTTGCATTGACAGTGGGAAAGGAACGGTTTGGTGGGGGGAGGAGATGTGTCCTGAGGAGTTTGTTTTGGTTTGTTTTTCCCTTTTTCTTTTTAGTTATTCCTAATAAACTTCCTTTATGTTTTCTTGAAGGTTTGAGCCTGCCTTTGCCTTCCTCCCTTTCTCCTGGTACTATCTCACAGCAGATGAGTGAACTGGCAATCTGCCAGCACTGAACCCACCACACTCAGTGGTGCATTGATTAGAAATATTCTAAAATTGGGAAATTCTAGAATTGGTGAACCAAAACCACTACAAAAACACATTTAAAAATTATTTTGTTCCTCTTCTATATTTTTATTGCCAGGCAGCAGAATAAAAGCTAGATATAAAACACCAAGGCATCATATATTAAAAGTGATCATTGTTTGACAATTTCTGGAAAACAAAAACTTTTGCCTAACTATTATCTGACCAGTAAAATACAGGTAATTCTACAGTATTAAGAGGTGAGATCCAGCTATATTCTTATCACATGACTAGCATTCTTCTCAAAGAAGGAATGAGTAGGTTTTAGAAAGAATAGAGAGAAAGTTAAGAAGGAAGGCCAAGAAATGCATGGCTCTCCTTTGTTGTAAATTCTGGAGAGAATTTTTATCAGTAGCAGGAATTAACACTAATAGTCTGTGATTTTAACTCTCAGAAGGACCAGAAGTCTTCCAGCAAGGCCTTTTAATCAATATTCAGACATTCCTACCTCTCCTCAGACAAGGTTATACATTTAAATTTTATTTATATTTATTGTGCATCCAGTGTCATATTAATGTGCAGAGGAACTGCAATGTGGTAAACTGAATTTGACAGAGTTGAACTTAGCGTAAAAATACTTTCATCACGAAAGATACATTCTCCTCCTTTCCACTTCAAAAATATGCCAATAAGGCCTTGGGTTTTATGTGAGTACTCATTTCTACAAGGACATAAGAACAGACCATAAGGACTGTGTACCAGCTAAACTGAATTTCTGTGCCAGAAAACTCAAAGCTTATAGAAATCTCTAAGGACATGTGCAGGCTGATACTTCGTATAAGTACCAACCTGAAGTCAGAATAAGTTGCATCTTTTAATATTGTACCTGCTACTTTTTCTCAGCAATCACACACCCATATCCCAGCAAACATTCTACCCAACCCCAGAACACTTTAACTTAGGTTACAGGCTAGATTTGGACAGCAATCAAATATTGCAAGACGTGACAGATTTTCAGCATTCTGAGGTTTAGCGACTGTAATTTTAATTCATTTCTTTCAGGAAGGAGAGCACAAACTGAAGGAAAACTAAAAGCACGTGGAAATAAACATTCTGATAGAAATGGCTGGATTCCAGATGGCACAGCATTAGGATAAGCCTCACATTTATTATGTACATGAATTATCTACTACACAAAATAATTCACATTTTGTACATGACAGATGTTCTTTTTTGATTGTTTTTGTTATTCTTCTATACTATCATTTCTACATTACAAAAATAACACAATGTACACTTGCAGTGCACCTTTATGTAGGTCATGTTACTTCGTTATTGCACATACTCTCTTCCCAACTCTGAATTTTAAAATGGAAGGCATTGTTTAGTGTGAGAGGTCCTTGTCATAAAAAACCAATCTGAGATACTGTTTTACATATATTTTGTCATTTTCCCTCAGTTCTCAGAAATATGTGCCTTGCTTAGGTATTGGAGCTTAGAAGGCTGTCTAAAACCAAGGCATTACAGGGAGAATAGATGTGGATTTTGATGAAAGAATAAGATAAAACATAGTCAAAAATCTAGTAAAATCACCTGTTTTGTAGATAAACTTTTTTCAAGATACATAGTCTTGTTCACAAAGCAAATTCTGACAAAAACATTCTTCCATGCCACTTTCAAAGACAAGACATGTTTGAGAACAAAAGCACTGTTTGATTAAGTGAATGAACCCTTAGTGGAATTTAGAAAATTTTACAGGAGACAGGCTGCAGCAAATGAACACCTGCATGATTATATCTTTTATGCAAACATACAAAATTAATGAGGCCACAGTCCCATTGCACACATGATTCTCCTAAAATCTCATTTTAACTAGTACTTACACAACATCCATTTGAATTGGACCATTGATATCCTGGCCAAAAACCTGGTTTTGCCATATAATTTTATAACTTTAAAGAAAATTAGGCCTACTAAGAGACAATCTTCACAGCAGAGATTTTATAATAAACTAAGCTGGACAGCAACACTATGAAATGAGCAGAAATTAATTCTCTAAAGAGATGCAGAGATGACATTGAAACCCAAGCGTTCTGAGCACTCTTACCTTTGGACTTACCCCCTGGACTAAAATCATAAAATAAAATAATCTAAAATAATTTTAAATACTAGGTCTTCTGACATTAAAGTGATACATTACAAGAGAAAACCTTCTAAAACTCCAATAATAAGGCACTAGTAAGACCCTATATATCTCTGCAATTTTAGATATATCAATGCTTCCTTACAATGCTTTGTTTAGGCTGAATCATGAAATAAAAATTACACCACCGAAAACCACAAATGGTCACAGGGGGATTTTAATTGAGTGGGGGGTTTATTTTGGAGGGGATTTTTTGAGAATTTTTTCCTTGAGCTAGTATCACTGTTATAAGTAGATATAACTTTAGTAAGATTGACAGAATTTTCACTTTTTAAATGAGAGGTAAAGTAAAACTAAATCTAACTCTAGGGAATTAGAAAGGATTCTTATGATATAAACTGTGAGTGACAGGTTCTCTTTTAAAAATCTATCAAATCCGTGCACCTATTTATGCATTTATCATTTGGACAAAGGAGCCCTCTTCTCTTCACTGGTGAGACCCCAAATGGAGCATTTGTCTCCGGAGCCCTCAGCACAGGGAAGACACAGACATGCTGCAGCAGGCCCAGAGGAGGGCCACAAAAATAATCAGAGGGGTGAAACATCTCTGTGGAAAGGGCGAGAAAGCTGGGATTAGTTAGCCTTCCAAATCCATCAGGGGATGAGAAGGTTCCAGGGACATCCTATTATGGCCTTTTGAGCCTTATAAAGGGCTCAAAAGAAGGATGGGGAAAACACTTTTAGGACCTATTGTGGTAGGACAAGGGCTAATAGTTTTGAACTAAAGGAAGATAGATGCAGACTGTATGTAAGGAAGTAGGTTTTTTTACAGTAAGGCTGGTGAAATACTGGCACATTTTGCCCAGAGAGATGGTAGGTGCCCCATCCTTGGAAATATTCAAGGCCAGATTGGACAGGGCTCTGAGCAACCTGATCAGGTTGAAGATGTCCCTGCTCATTGCAAGGGGGTTGCAATGACATTGCAAGACTAGACATCTAAAGATCCCTTCCACTTCAAATCATTCTATGGTTCAAAGACTTGGACCTGCCATGAGCCAACAGGGAAAAGAAAAAAAAGGTGAGGAGAAAATAGATATAGGTACATATTCTGTATGTGCCTTCCAGTCTCCTGCCTATTGAAATTTTATATATCGTCATGTCTCCTTAATTCCTTTTATTTAGACAAAAAACCATTTCAGAATTAGCATCAGTCTAAGGCTTCATGTGTATGTACTGTAATTTAAGTCATGTCAGTTTGATTTATGTTTTCACGTCTCATTGATGTCAACTTGATTTATGTTTTTATACTTAGCTGATGCTTTGAGTATTTCTTTAATGTAATGGCTCTGAAACCCAGAAAATGATCCCACTTAAAAGTTGCATTTTATTTCCTAAGCAGTTGTAAATAGGTGAGATAGTCTATGTCATAGCTGTACACTGCACTCAATAAAGGGATGATTCAACACTCTACTATCCTGCTGATGAGCCCCAAAATATTTATACAAATTTTTTTTGAGAGATTCATAAGCATTGTGTGCAGGAATTGAGGTGGCATATCTATTTTTCGTAACTCACTGGTCAGCAAAATAAGAATGAAACTAATTTTTTGTAGTTCATATGGTCTACCTTTGACTGCCATCTTAGGAGATATTAATGACATTCTCCTATCACGCTGACCATTGTATGGTTAAACAAAATCAATTCTTTCATCATTCTCTTAAACCACTATTTGAAGCAAGAAAAAATTCATAGAGCTCATGTCTTGCCAGGATGAGGATCCTCATTTAGTATGTTCACACCATAGCCTTAAAAAAAATATTTTCTGGTCTTGTAGATATTCTCTGTGTTGAATTCAGCCACAACTTATGATTAGGATATCTTTTACACTTCTTAATCAGTTTTGTGCTTCAAAGAAAGAAAAATATTCTTCATCCTTCATATTAGGCAAGTGGAGAAAGTAGGATTATACCAATGCCAATATTAATTGGCATCAGATTTTCTGCCTCATTCAACATGTATGCTCCTTGTCCCTTTATTATAATCATTCTCACCACTTTCATTTCACTGCTTTCCAGAAACTTTAGAATATTTATTTATGTCAATTATAATGTATCAGAAAAAAAATTTAGTTCCTTCAAGAATTCGCTTGCCTTCTTTTTCACTTGTATGTTTGACATCAAAATATCATGTAATATTTTTATGGGGTTCTTTTGTTTGTTTTAGAGTTCACCAAGTAAAGACAAGAAGAAAGACATAAAATATTCAAGTTCTTTCATGATTTTCTGGACTAATAAATGTACTTCATCATTAGTATCTCCCTTACCCACAATCATTTGTTTTATTTCAAATTCAGGAGAAAGTTCTGCATATGTTTTTTTTAGTAAAATGGGGTTGTGATGGGCTGGGACTGTTGACACTCATCTCGCAGCTCTCTTCCCTGACAGGCATAAACTGGAGTTTAGTTCTTTTGATAGCCTGTTTTTTTGTTTTTCATCTCCTAGGCTTCTTCTGTCTCCTATCTTTGTGCACATTGGAGAATAATTCCATTCATTTCTTTTCCTGGACTGCATAATACCAAAATCTGGTTGTGAAACAGTAAGTCTGTTTATTATCATAAACAGGGGTCTGTTTATGATTCTATGTTGTTGTTCCCACAGACTTAAAACCCTACTATATATCCTATAATCTACTCATTTGCTCCTTATAGTGTTTTCCTATTTATATAAAAAGAGGAAGACAACTTTTCACATTCATCATGAGCATGTGCCAAGAATTCAACAGAACAAATAACATGCTTCATTGACTCAACACTGATGAATTAGAAAAACCCCAAGAGAATCTCCAAGCTAGAATTAAGGTTTGCAGTTAGCGTGATACACCCTACTTCTTTTTTTCTGTTTGGTACTGCTAAGAAATTTTGAGCATACAGAATTAAACTGCAGAGAGAATACTTTATTGGGATGTATACCCCAAGGAAAAAAAAAATGCCATCATTGTTATAAATTTTACAAAACCAAGCTGTTTCTGGTATCACAGCAGGTCACTTGATACTGAAGAAAGGTAAATGAGGTAGGATTCTGAGTCTGCTGTCAAACAAGCAGGACAAGACATTACAGGTGTCTGATTGCATGTCCATACTGCTCACAGTTTAAGAACAGTACATTTTAAAATTGTGGAAGGATATATTGAGGACTTTGGGTTTGTTTGTTTTTGTAAATGTGCATTATAAAGCCTTCAATCACAATTTACCATATTTATCATATAACACCTCAGAGGAAAGCTGAAGAACTTCAAATTTAAATCCCGCTTACTGGGCATTTGTCTTTGACATCTAGGCTATACAGCTTTAAAGGCACTGAAGAAAGTTCATAAAGAAAGCAGCCAAGAAGTAGCAGAGCACAGAGAGAACATGAACTAAAGGAGATAAAGGAGAGGATAACAGAACTATTAGTCTGCTGTTTGTCTCCAAAAGTCTCATTTTTAAAGGTACTGAGTATTTTACAGCAATTAAAAGTAATGGAAAATGTAATATTCAACACTTACAGACATAAATGGCTCAGTTGCCTTATAAATAATTTGATGCTTTGGTTTCCCATTTTAAGATACCCTTAAAGTGAATTCAACAACTAATACAGGTTTTCAAATCTGTACACTCAGTAGCAGCTCTCTCTAGTGCCAGCAATGCCTTGGAGTAGTCTCGGAGTTCAGTGCTTCAGCACTGGACAATGAGTAGCACATTAATTGTGCAATGAAAGGCACAAGACCTCTGTCTAAGGGCAGTATTGTAATTTCCATGACAGTCTAGAACAAATTACATTAACATAAAATATATAAATCAAATGAAAACAGACCAAAGGTAATTGCATATTTCTTTGCTGAAGGGCAACAACAGGAATATTCTACTTGCAGAGCCTCTGAGCTCCTGTGTTACTTTCTTATCTCCTGCTTCTAATATGTACCTACACTATAAACCAAAGTTTAGATTAGAACTGTAGTTTTGAGGGCTATATAGCCAAAATTTAATCTAAAAAACCTGATTTTCCTTTGAGGTATACTAGCTTCTTACCAAAAGCACCAAAAGCTTAATTTCGCTCAGTTGCTCCATGTTGTCCATATTTTTATTTCACCATCCTAAACCCGAATGTTCAAAGAACTTAATCCTTATAAGAACTGTCTCTCTAAATTCTAATTTTTTTCTTAATGGATTTTAATAGGCTTTAGAATACAATGGCTAAAGTCTCTGTTTTGAAAACTACTTTCATAAAGCAAGCAGAGAATGTTAATCAAATGCTTGGCATTCTCTAAAGCAGTACATTCAATATTCTTTGGTCTTCCATTAAAAAAATATCCAGGATGGTCTTATTACTTTGTTTTTCTCTTTTATCCTTTTCCTCTTTAAGGCTTCTTCAACTTTTCCATGCCCTTCAACATTTCCCTTTTGATTCTGTATTCCCCAGCCATGCACTTGCCCCCACAATCACAGACATTGTGAAGGATTCACTCTTTTTATTGTTTTCCTCACATCTCCTGAGCTATGGATACTATTCTTCATGTGGAGCAAAACATTCTTGATCTCCCGCTACGTGCACAGATCTCATAGTGGCTTGTCTTCCACAGGCAGCAACATCTCCTCATGCAAATATGTGCAAATTTGTTTGCTCTCCTGCTTGTACATCAGTCCAAAGCAGCTCCCTCCCCTGTCACTGGTACATGCAGAGCTCTAAACACCCTTTCTTTACATCTTTAAAAGCAGTCAGAACAGAATTTTTGTTCTTTACCCATCGTATTTCCTGAACGTGGCGACAATAGTTTTTAATCCATATTTAGCACTGAGTTTGTGGGTTTTAAAGCAGGAGTGAAGTAGCTGACAACTTTTACATTATTTATTGTTGCTGTTTTCTATTTCTAGGGAATTCAATAATTATAAATATTTATATGTATGAAAACAGCAAGCTGAAGAAGAAAACTGGTTTAGCTGAAAGTTTCAAAGACGATCCAGTTGCCAGATTTCAGGAAGCACTGGGAACTCATTAACACAATATATTTCTCACATGTAGGTGCTTCAGTCCTTCTGAAGCACCTACATGTGAGAAATATAATGTGTTAATAACCAGAACATTTCACAGCCAAGACACATTTTTCAGAACATTTATTCCCAATCTGCCTTCAAGGAAACTACCTGCTGCTATAAATTTAACTTGAGGACATAAGAGGCTATCAACAGCTCACAAAATCAGACCCCTGGTGAAAAAAAAAAATTACTTAACCCTGTTAATTAAATTAATAAAATATTTTAAATGCAGTTTTATTTCTGCATTTTTCTAATCCTACCTATTTCTACTTTTTAGAATAAATGTTAATAAATAATAATCAACTAATAGATTAGATAGATTGAAAGAAATAAATAGAATTATAAAAAATTCTAAATGCACATTTCTGACAGAAAGACACGCATAAAGGTAGCAACAATTATTATAAAGGTTATTTGGCTTCCATGTTTATTGTTTGGTGTTTTTCAAGAAAGCAAGGATCTATGAATTCCATCCTTTTTATTACAGAGATATCTTTGTGGACATAGTTTATGACACATGTTGTAGATTTAAAAAAAACAAACAAATAACATTTTGAGGAGATTTACTTTGAAGTTTTGTAGACATTTTAAAGAGCAGACAAAAATCAGTTGAGAATACATTATAACCACATACAAATAAAGGAGGAAACAAATCGCAGTTTAGTAGTTCCTGTAATAATAAAGTGCAGTGCAAAAAATGCCTTAGAAAGTGTCTTGTTCCTGGCCTGTCTGCATTAAAACACTCGCAGGAAATCTGCTCCCTACACACAAAGAAACATGTCTGTAGTCTGCAGCTGGAAATAAAAAATTGTGCCTAATAAATGACGGGACATTTTCTGAAGGCACACAGAGAAACTGCAATTCTACCAACACAAAGCAAAGGAGCTCTTTATAACTTACAGCTCTGAGGAAAGTGCGGGTTTTTTCACAATACTGTATATTTATCCTGACAAATGGAGAAATGTTCAGCCTAAAGCAACTAGGAGAAAGGAGAAAAAGAAAACATCAGGCTTAGCTTTTGAGTACTTTCCTTAGGATCCACTGCTTAATCTGAGCTTCTGAAGTTCAGTTGAAAGAACAGCAGTCCCTTGGAGAAGCACCTAATCTGTTCGTTATAGATCTCACAGAATGAATGCTTTTCAACAACTTATCTCTTAAAACTTAACAGTAATATTTCAAAGTCAAGCAAGTACATGTAATTTTAGAAATTCAAGGACATTTCAAAGTAGTTCTTCTCATTTTTCAGGGGAACAACTGAATGTATACCACTACAGGTTGAAGGGGAATTTCCAGGAAAGGAGGAATAATGAAAATGAGAGATGAGTTGTCAATGCCTGACTTTACAGCTTGCATGCACTTTGAAAAACTGTCCCTTGTAGCAATGAATGAGCTCTGGAAAAAAGGCAGGGTGGTTCCACCTTGCATGGGAAGACTCTGGAAGTGACCAGCTGTGGGAGCTGAAGCTGAGGGTATCAGAACATATGTGTCCCCACCAGAGCCCAGTGGACAGAGTGGTGCAAGGCACGAGGCTGGGAACAAGCAGGCAAAGGATGAGTGCCTAAGCTGAAATCCATCTGCTGAGCAAAGTCAGGAGGGCCCCAGGGAGGGTCCTTGCACTCTTTTCCCTCCAGCCAAAGAGGCACAGGCAATCACAGAGGGTATGATTTTAAATGGCTTAGTAATTTTCCTGAAAAGAAATTCCAGGAATAGGTCCAGAAGAACTTTTTCGGTTAATGGGTACATAAATGGAAAGAGAGATAAAGTGAGAAATCAGAAGAAATATTTGACATTTTATTTTTAAATCAGTCATAAGTTATTTCTTATTGTTATTCAGACTAATTTATCTTTTCTATTTCCAGAGATTTCCTCAGACAGAGAAATGAGTGCTACATGAAAGAGGGCCTAATGCTAAGAGAGCATTAGTTGAAGGGGAAGCTTTGATCATGGAGTGAAAGTTAAGTTCCTGGGTCAGGAGACCCAAATCTATACCCAAATCACTCAAGAGATGCATTGGTCAAGAAGTTCCTTCCACTTTTCAGTGTGTTACAACATAACATATGTTCAATAGTAAAAATCAAGTTATTATGGGTTCATATGCAAAAGATTAAGATATATCTATTTCTCCCAAGCTGGCACTGATTGAGCAGAGGATAAGGCAAATCCATTCTAAAAAAACTCTGTCATTCACAAAAGTTTGTATACCAAATACTGTCCCTATGATTTCTGTGTAGTCTACTCCAGTATTACTGATGAGATAAGTAGAAATAATCTTTCCTGAAGCAAATATTATGAGATAGCAAAACATAAATGTAATGTTTTCTATTTAAGACATTTTATTACCTAGCACTTGCATTTACATGTCCTCTAGCGTAAGGCATAGAAAGTGAAAGGTAACTACACAGAAATTTTAGAAGCAGGATATCTTGAAAGATGTCTGATTTCACTAAAATGTCTGGATTATACAAGCAGAATCAACATGACTGAGTAGATAGCCAAGATCTGGAAATTAATAATGTATCTGAGTAACAAAATTGAAACACCAAACTGAAAGTAGTCTTGTTTAATGCTTGGATTTGAAGCATTGTAATCAAATGCAAAATGTAACAACCCCAAGTACTGACAGTATTCCTTTCTACAGTAGTAATTAAAGCTACCTATTAGAGAACACTCTTAAAATTACTTACCAGTCCTACTTTTGAAATAACCTACCATCATCTTTCATTCTTTGCTAATGTTTCTGTTTGTTTCTGATCTGCAATGAGCATGAGCAGTAAATTAATCAATCATCATGTCTTTATTTAGTTTTGCAAGTCCCCTGTAAAAGTAGAAGCAATAACTGTCAATCATGGTCATAGCAATAGCATAGTTTAATGGGATGGATAGGTAATCAGCAAATCCCAATAAAAGAAAAATGAGAAAGATATAAAAGCCATTAAGAGTATTGGAAGAGGAAACTCCATTCCAGATGTTCATTCTTTCTGTAGAAATTTGTAAACTCTTTTCTTCATTTCCAGCTTGAACAGGAAAGGAGCCCTTCAGCCAGCAGAGACTTAACTATTGTCAATCTAGGAATGTTGCTTACTACAGGTTTATACATTTATAGCTCCTTGCTTACAATAAAATCAATGCTCACTGAGTAATTGACTCAGAATTATGGTTAACAGCAATCAACAGGAAAGATGTGTTGTGCAATACTGTAACAACAGCTCACCCCAGAGGCAAGGCACTGGTTCAAAGCTCATTATACCTCTTCCTTCAAAGTACAACCTCAGACAGAGTATCTCTTCCAAACTAGGCACTTTTAAAGTCTCTCATCAAAGAAAACATAAAGGAGGTAAGAGTTCAATGGGATCATAACAATTAAAACTTCTAATATCTTCCCAAGACACTTCACATCATGTAATCTTGTTATCATGTATGCGTCCACACCTGTTTTCATGGTCTGGTTTTGTTGGGACTTTTAGCATTCATGTAAGAAAATTTGGAGCTTAGTTTTCTAGTGGGTTTTCTTACAGACTAGGACCTGCAGCTGACCTATTGAAGCAAAAGGATTTGGCTTATTCCTTCTAAGGTCAATGGAAGACACTTAAATGTCAAGAATCCATTTTCAAGACATTTCGCGGAAGGACAAAAAAACTGACATAGCCTGTAGATTGGAGGATGCATATAATCTACGCAGCTACAATTTGAAATTCTGACAATTTTTACCCCCAAATGTATTTATTCTGTTTTTGTGAATATGAAGAACCATTCCACTGAAATAAATTAAATTAATTACAACTGTTGCTGGAATAGAATAGAATAGAATAGAATAGAATAGAATAGAATAGAATAGAATAGTTCATCTGGAAGGGACCTACAATAATCTAGTCCAACTCCCTGACCATTTCTGGGCTGACCAAAATTTAAAACAAATTATTGTTTGGGCATTGTCCAAATGCATGTTAGGCATTGGGCATTGTCCAAATGCATGTTAGACACTACCAGACTTGGGCCATCAAACATCTATCTAGGAACTGTGTTATTATAATTTTTGACCACCTTCTTGGTAATGAAATGTCTAGTCAAAATCTCCCCTGGTGTAGCTTAGAAAGATTTCCACATATTCTATCACTGGATACCAGGGAGGACACACCAGCAAAACATCAGCAAGTAACCTCACTAAGAAGAAAAACATCCCCCATTTTAAATAATAATTAAAACCGAACTAACAATCCTGCTTTACTATGCAAGGAAAATAACAAAATTATACAAATAATGCCCTTATTACAATTAAAAATATCTTTTCCCCACTCAAAAAGATATTTACTTGCTTGATTAAACTAGCTGTGCAAGCAGTACCACTTTTTAAATCGGACAGCTGAATCTGATGACTTGTGCCAGGTCAATACCAATTCTTTATTGTGCAATTAATCTAAGTTGTCTTATCCACCACATTAGTAAGGAACTTGATTTCTAATGTATAGCTTAATTTCTGTGAATTTAGATCCTTCCATGGCTAAAAACTGCAGAGCCATAGCAAAAATCTCACATCTCTGCCCCAAAAGAACATGGAAATCTGTAGTTATCATAGAATTTTGAAATCTGAGTTTAAAAATATTAATATGTTTCAGGAAAAACATAAAATTGAAAAAAAAAAAATATCTGTACAGTTTACTCTGTGACCCAGGTGTCTATGCTCTGGTACATCCCCAGAAGCAGATGTACTTCCCTAGGCACCAAAAAAATGTTCTCTGGCCTGTAAGTTTGTCATATCTGGAAGTTTTACAGAAACTCTTCCTATATTTCACTACATCCACTACAACAGTTTTACATTTTTACTTTTCCTATACTTCACTTTATTCAATCAAAGAGAGTGTATTCAGATTTGCATTTTGCCTTCTGTACTTCAGCCTTCTATAGGCTTAAGTACAGAATGTAGAATGATTATAGGGTTTAATGAGGGCATTTACTTCCCAGTTTACAAGATTCTTTGGGAGGTGGAGTTTGACTTCTACTGCTATTGGATTAAATAAAATGGCAATCCATCAACATGCTTTTAGAAACAGGTAACTGGATATATGGTTGATGCTTAAATCTGAAAGGAAATGGTATCCTTAAAGCACTAAGTTATTTGAAAATGAACCAAAGCTTTTTGACACTAAGGTTTTATGTTCATTTCCAGAATCACAGAAGATGGCACCAAACTGAGATATTGCCAGGAATAGTCAAATCACTGAACTGAACTAATGGGAAACAGTATTCTAAGTGGAAAAAAAGCATGTGGAGAGTCTGCTCTGAGCCTCACTTTCTCTAGATCTGTTTGTCCTTAATTTCACTTTGTATCACACTCCTAGGCAAAATTAATGAACGGGTGAAAGTGAAAATTCTTTTAAAAAGCTTTAAAGTCTTAAAACACAAAACATTCTCTACTTAGTTCAATGCTATACATCAGATTCAGGCCTAAAAACTACACATATTAATAAAACATTTACTAGATCAGACTGATATTTTGGATACATTTATTTTTATGTTAGACTATACACATAGATGAATGCAGATATTGCCTAGAGCATAAATAAGGAAAAAGAGTTACTTACAGTTATCTATATTTATTATGGACTTCAAGGTTTGTATGCCTGTATCTTTTTTCATGTTTAGAAAATTTTTATATTTAGCCTCTTTAGAGATGCTAAATATAAAACAAAAAAATGCCGGTCCATATATTTAGAATTCCTTGATGTACTGATGTTTCCATTGATTTTTAAAAACCAATATTCTGAAGACATCCAGTATCTAATATGGTGTTTTTATCTGCAGGAATTAAGAAATCTCAGACACAAACTATTATCAGAACAAAACTCTGAAAGAAGACAAGAAGAGAAAACTGAGTATCTGGGACTATCATACACTGCTGTAGAATTATTACAATCCACATGTGGATTATTACAAGACCTGGGATATGACAGTTTTGTCACTGTCATGTATTTATATGCCCTATGGTGTCGTAGGAAAAAGAATTTCAGAAAAATTGGCTATCATGTCTTCACTACTGAAAGATCTTTTCACCAGTTACAAAATCCATGGCACCTTGGGCCATTAACCATCTTTAAGTAAATAAGAAAGTGCTGCAGGATTTAAAAAATATATATTTTTAATATTTACTGTAGCTATTGGAAGTCACCAAACAGCTACATAGATGAATGGAAATGAATGGGAATGAACATTTCATGAGAGACACCAGCAATAGATGCTGATAAAAATTTGTGCATAAGAATTGTTTTTTTCACAGTCAGTAGTAAGGATTCTTTCTTATTCCTTCAGTTTAGAATGATTTTCCTTGAAAAATGAATGCCAGTAGTTTGTGTTAGTACACCATCTTGTGGATAACTTGTCTAATTGGGTGTTGCTGCAACAGGCAGCAGAGGGTCCAAGTGCTGGAAGTAACAGGATCGCTTCTTATTCATCCAGTGAATGATGAATTACAGTCACAGCAAATCTCCCTTTTATATGCATCATGACTTTCCAAATCTGCTTGTGAAGAGCTAAATCATTGAATGTGAATGAAGATGTACCTACATGAAGATAGATTAATTATTGTTAAATACTTTTCTTAAGACACACTTAAAACTGCATTTGGAAGAAATCATACGTGTTAAGCTCTTTAGTATACTATACAATATATACAATAACCCAAGAAATAGAAAACTAATTATCTAATCCACCATAATTATACCTTCATGGTCCATTACAGACACCATTGGCCCCTTGGACTTTTCTTGTGTTCACTGGAAAGTAAGTGCTAGCTTTGAAAGCACCTGTTGTTCTTTAGTGCCAAAAATGTTGTTGTCCTTCTTCATAACTCAAACATTAAATCCAAATGTCTTCCATGATCTATGGCACTTCCAAAGCATTATTCATAATGCTATCTCTTTCAGACAATTGGGAAATAAAGAAGTATAGGCTAAGTAGAAGATGTGGGAAAGTTTCAAGATTTTCATATTCTTCATTTTTATACATCTATGGTAAATGATCCCATTCTTTACCATTTAAAGTTACAGGCATTTGAAAATGATCTAATTTGATTTTGTTTGATTTGAATTCCTCCAGGTTGGTTTCCCTGGCAGGGACCAACCATTCAGAAATATTGCAGAGAATATGAGATAGCCTAACTCACATGTGCCAAAATGGAGGTCTCGAGCTATTTCAATCATGTATTGGATTAGTGCATCAAGATACATGAATTTTCATTCTACATGACAAATTTTCACAATGAAGACAGTGGAACAGACTGCCTTGAGAGACTGTATAATCAACATAAAGTTAGAACAGTGCAAAATCAATTTGAAATTATGTGAAGGTTGCTATCAGCAATATATATGTTTGAAACAACTACAAGGTCCAGAACAGTGCAGAGTATAGTTTACTGAACTTAATTTCTGTGTAAGCTGCCTTTTTTGCTCTCTTCACTCTGCAGGGTAACACAAAGAATTTGAAAAAGTATTTCAGGGTCCCAGTGCTGTAATTACCTACCATGAGCAATATACACACACTGCTTTAACAGACCCATGTAGCCTCTCTTATAGTTCTGAGAGCAATTCACATGAAATATTAGAAATCACAAAGGAAATAAGATCAATTGATCTATTTACCACCCATTAAAATTTGTGTTGAGGAAAAACCTTCTAAAATATTCTTCCAAAAGGCTCTTCCAGCAGCCCTATAGTTTATGTATTTTAGAGAGTAGCTCTCTTGGAACCCTTCCCTTGCATTCTCTGCTCTTCTGATTAAAATGAAGATCGATCAAAGCTGAAAACCAGAAGGGATAAAAAGTCTTAAACAAAGAAGAATCAATACTTACAACTTCTATGTCCATAGATTTGTGTTGCTTGCTGCATTTCATCTTCTACAAATACCAGCAAATCAACTGATATTTATTATGTAATAAAATAACTGGATATCTGGTGATACAAGTGAATTGAGTCCAGTGTGCTTTGCTGCATTCTGTAATATTACAAAAAAGGTTTAGTAGGATTTTTTTTTTATTTCTTTCTTTCCCTTACAAGTTTATTATTTAGGCCTGGATTGTTTTTTAGAAGCCATATTGTTTGATACTGTATTTTTATGAGGCTAGATCGGATCTTTAATGAATATGCTTAAAACACCAACAGAGAGGTAACACTGGGATATTTATCTGTTGATGTCAAACTGGGCAAGGAATCAATCAGTACTATCAGTTGGATTGTTTTGAAAACCAGCATAAACAAGTAAATAGATGTATTATTATGGGGCTGAATGCATAATAATTGCAGTTCTTTCAAACAGGGATTAGAACCTGAGTGCACTGAAGTAAAAACTATTCTGAAGTAAACAGTGGTTCTATAATGTTATTTAGTTCAGTTTAAATTGCCAGAATTAGAGAGGAATGGCAGAAAACACAGAAAAGTAACTAGAGCCAATTAAACTGAATATATTTCCTTTATGACAATTTTCCATTCTGTGCTCTGCTGCATAGTTACTCAACAGACCTTAACATAAAAAGAGGACTGCTTCACAAAGTTACCTCATAACTTTCAGGCATTTAAATTTACCTTATTTCACAGTCAAAAGAAATTAAGCCTGGGATGAAGTGTAAAAAAACAATGTTTTTGGAAAGACAGCAAAACACTTATAGCTGCTCCAGTTGGTTGGCCAAACAGAAATACAGACAAAACATAAATACAGAAATTCAGAGCAACACATAATGATAATTTTTTCCAGAGAAAACAAATATGTAAAATTTTATTTGATAAAGCTATTTCTATTTTCATTCCAGAATAAAATGTTATCTGTTTTACCTTTCCTCTGTAATGGAAGAGAGACGTGAAACCTCTGATTAGCTTGTTATTGTATCACCATTTTCAATTCATAAAGCTAGATCTCAAAATAAGAGTTGAAGTGGTTCACTTCAAAAATTTCCAGAGGGCATTCCAAAAATTACAATCATGCTTCTGTTTTTCTGTAGACAGCTTAATCCTTTTACTCTATGCACACTCACAGGTGGGCTTGTAGCATTTTTTGGTTTTGGTTTTCCCAAGTTTTCCATTGCAAAATCATCATAATCCAATTGTTGACAACTTCGCGGTTTGTGAACACTTTTTGTTTGCATTGGCTCTTTCTGTGGCTGCCAAAGACTGTCCCAAACAGTCCTCTCTGGAGAAGAAGGGATCACTTTGCACATTCTGAGTGACGATTTAGCTGCTTATCTATTTCCTGAGTGTGTCTCCTAATGATGAATGGACTGTGCATGACTCCACGTGTCGAGCCGCTGGGCATGATCGCTCCTTTTCATGAATGCATCTGCAACAAGGAAAGAGGACAGGGTGGGATGGGAAGAGTTCACAAGCTAGATGGCAGCTGACATAAGAAAGTGCACCAACCCGTGACATTGTCCAGAGTCTGAAGGGAAAACAGGACTCTTACTCCTCACTGTTCCTCTGATATCCGGATACATTTGTGGAAGCACTGGCAGAACACACTGAAGGTGTCTTTACAGCTGCTCCACACTCAAATGGTGAATTACAGTGGAGATCAATTAATTTTGTTAACCCAGGGGGTGGAGTCCATTCTCACTGATGTCAATGTGGCAGTGTGCCACAAAATTTCTTTCTTCTTTAATAATAAATTAGCAGTCACAAATCCGAGAGGTCAAGAACAAAGTATTTATGTGTAAAAATTGTTTGACCTTATTACGACTGCACACTGACAATTAATGTTTGCATTGGTAGTGCTTTTAGAATTAATCATGCTATGGAGTGAACATGATATAAAAATTAGGTTTTATTGATTTCATTTTAACAGAAACTTAAAAGACTTTTAATGAACTGACTAAGTAGGAAATTACTAGGGCTGTCAATACTGCCCTGGAGGATTAAAGATGTCTCTTTCAATTTCTTATGTATTGTAAAAATCATCTCAAAAAAAAAAGGTTATCAGATGTGATCTTTCTTTTGGTGTGTAAATTACTTATTCTGATTCTAAGAGTGGATGAACAGGTCATAACTGCAACTGAAAATTGTAGTAACTTCTTTAAAAAAATCTAAGTCATGTCTAGTCATTTGAAATGGGGCACTGGGAAGGACTATGCAATTTCTGACCTTCATGTGTGAGGATGAGAAAACTGTAAATCATATGCTTCTGAAATGGCAAAAAACTCAGATTACTGACATGTTGGATCACATAATTAATGTTTGTGAACCAGATATTATAGTCATAATCAATACAGAAAAGCCTCAGGAAATTAATTATTCTTTTTTCTGATACCTGCTGAACAACAAAGATAAAGTGTAATATTAAACATTTGCTTTTTATGTGAGCACCATCTGTCCTGTGTTCTGAGTGAACCACAAATTGTGAAAGAGAATAGTATGGTAATGATAGAATCATGTCTCTCTCAAGACAAATGAACAGTAGGAGAGGGTTTCTACTGTGCTTTAACTTTGACATTTCCTAGCTTCTGACATTGTGACTGCAAATTGAATGTTTAATTTGCTGAAGAAGGGAAAAAGTCATTACACAAAGCAGTTATAAGACTGTGACAGTGACACCTCAAGAACAATTAATCTCAATAAGCAAGAAACTGGGCCAAGGGAGTAAGGGTTCACCTGTGTGGTGAACAGTGAATGTCTGTCAAAACCCAAGCACAAGCAGAAGACACACAGAAGGTGGAATCAGAGACAAGCCACTAGGAATGAATATTGAGATGCTGTTAGATTATGAAGAAATGAAATGAGGAAAGCCAAGGCCCACCTGGGATTAAATTTGGCCAAGGATGTCAAGGACAGCAAGAAGGGCTTCTTCAAATACATCAATAACAAAAGGAAAACTAAGGAAAATGTGGGCCCATTACTAAATGGAGCAGTAACCTTGGTGACAGAGGATGCAGAGAAAGCAGAAGTAGTAAATGGCTTCTTTGCATAGATTTCCAGGGACAAGAACAACTCCAAGAAATCTCCCAGGAGACCAAGGAGGAATGGCTGATCTCCCAGAATGTTGGGAAGCCGTTCAGAAGGATCTCAAGAGGCTGGAGAGCTGGGCATTTAGTAGTGGGCCCAAATCCTATTCATAGCAAAATAGCATAGATACTGCCTTTGCTGAAAAATCTTATATAAAAAAGTTAGTATACATATTAATATAGCCAGGAACACAGAGAAGTTTCTTCCTTATGTGAGTCTGTGCAGACTAATTACAATCTAGAAAATGCAGTAGGAAATTCTTTTAAATTCACACTGAATGGATCTCATCAACTCACTGACTGCAGTTACAACACCTGTTCCCAGAAAGCTTTTAGAACTACACAGTTAATAGAAACTAATAAATAATTTCTGGTTCAGGAAAGCAATGAATAATGCATTACATTACCCTTTAAATGTGAGAATTTCTGTGCCTTTACAGAAAATCTAATTCCAAACTTTTTACAGAAGGTCTTATATAATCCAGTTTTTTTAAACCCCTTCCAAACAATGCAGCCCCAAAAATTTCTTTTCCCCCCCTTCTTCCCATAAGACTGAGTCTTAGACTCAATATTAGAGGTTGAGTCTTAGATATTTTCTTCTGGTCTCTCACCGTCTACAGTACTCAACAGCTACAGCTATGGTTTCCATGAGGAAGGCATGGGAGGTAAGAATTTATTACACACCTCTTCTTCCTGGAAATTTTCTTGCAAAATGGAAGAGTAGGCTTTCAACAGCCTAGTTCAGCAAGGGCTCTGCCAGCCTCCAATTGTGTTCAACACCAGTCTGAGAGCCTTAGTCCTGTTGCTTCCACAAATGGAACTGCCACTTCATTCACTTATCTTAAAACTGTGCCTCTCTACCTCCTTGTATCTTATCCATTCTCTGAAGAAAAGGAGAACGAGGTATTGAATAGAATCCCCACTTTGTTTTATGCATCACAACACTGTAGTCTGCTTTTCTAGTGCCCTCCTCTTAAGGCTCTTTAGAATCCGTATCACTGGGCGTAAGTGGCACCACAAGAATGAGGTCTTTCCAACCAGATTAACCAATAGAGAAGACTCAATGTTTGTAGAGTATCACTGAAAATATAGAAGTATTTTTTAAATTTCCTTGATAATAAGAATAATGTTAATAATGTTCTGGGAATCAGCTTCTTACACATGTCAATAATGTGACAATAGTCACTGTCATTAACTTCTGAGAAGAACTTAACAGTGAGGGAAGCTCTACAGCACCCAGCACAGCTCTGACACATGGGAAGGACAGATTTTTCTCATTTAAGAGAAAGAATACCAATGCAGGAGGGAAGTTAAAGTCCAAAGAGAGTTCAAAATTACTTTAGTTAAATTGCCTTTATGGGAGCATGGCACAGCTTGTTTGCAAATTATTAATTCTTTTTAATTTCTGTACAGCTACAGTAAAGCATAGTGTTGGAAAATGCATGATCTGCACCTGGAAAACACTGAGCAAAAGCCCTTAGAATGAAAGACTGGGACACGGTATTAAAAGCTAACAGTATTCTGGACACCAAAACCATTATTTATTATTTAGATGATCACTTGCTTTGCTCAAGCTTGAAAACCAGGGGAAGTATGTTGACCAAAACCATCCAAATCTTGTCAGTGTGCCATTTTGACCCAGACAAAAATCTGCTATGGTCAAGGAGCCATGTTTACTAGCTGGAGAGTGCACAGAACTGATGAAATACGCTTTGCCACCCATTCAATTTATCCATTATGGAAAAAATAATTTATTACTACACCTATTTCTTAGTATTCTAGGCAGATCTTGCTCATTACTTTTTCTTTGTTACCACAAGGTTTCTCATCATCACTGGTAATATTCTGTTTTATCTTGTGCAACTAAGTATAAGCACTAAAACATTGTCACTAGGGTTTTGAAAATACCCATAGGTCTGTTGCATCTTGGATTAACAGATCAAAACTAATGGGATGAACACGTCACTAAGCTGAGCACTTCAAAAGATAAAAGCAGAAAGTAATTGAGAAATACAAGAGGTTCTGAAACAAAGATCTCCTGAGCTTGGAGAAGAGATCAGTGTCTCATCAGAAAATTTAGTGAAGTCTCTCGTGTGTAGATATGGAAAAGTATGTGTGAATAGAGACAATACAATGTGGACCTTGGATATTTTCTTACTCATCTGCCAACACATATATATCCTAAATGATTCACTATAAATTGATTCACCATATCCTAATGGATTCCTTTTACAGATACATGTAGCATAAATACTGTGCAAAATTTCTCAAACAAGAGTCCTTCAAAACAACCGCACCCAAACCAGTACTTTTTCAGGCTCTTAAAAACTATATCCTGAAAACATCTCTGCAGTATTTTATTGTTCAGTCTGGTTCTGGTTTACTGCAGTGATTAATATTTCACAAGAGATTCATGTTTAATACTTTTTGTATCCCAAATGTCTTCCATATAATCAGAAGGTTTCAAATAAAATAATTTTATATTATACCTAAATGAAATTACCTCAGAAAGAAAAAGAAATGCTTTGCATTTGTAGAAGCAAACTTGCTCTTCTGTATTCTACTTATTTAGAGAACATAACCACTTTCTGGGTATTTTTTATTCATTTACTCATCAATGCTCTGAGCACAAGAAAAAATCAGAATGCAGTGATTTGCATAATCCATGCTAGTATACATCAGTCTTCCCATTATGGCTGGTTATTTTATGTATGTGTTTGAAATCGGCACACTAAGAATAGCTCCAAAACCAGAAAACACGTTCACATATCACTTTTTCCTGTTGAACCAGAGAGTTTTCTTGTTTCTGATTTTCATGTGTTTCATTGTGTTTTAACATGAAAATTTTGTGGATTCCATGTAACAAAAGTGCAAAACTGATAAGTAAAACATTTGTAAAGTATCATGAAACAAGAAAAGTGATTACTTGAAAAAAAATATTCAGTAAATAGCAGCTATATGGGCCCTTCTAACTGGTCAAATATTTCTCTTCTTCCACTGAAGATCTGCAAAACACTGATCAGCCATAGAAGTGGTTGAAAAAATTTTGCACAAGCCTCTGTGTAGGGAAAAGGTTTCCTGAAAACTTGCAGACCTGCCAGGGAAGTAGTTCTACTTCTTGTAGGTACATGCATGTTTAATTGCTGTTAAACAAATGCCGCCTGTCACAGTTAAAAGCCTCATATCCAAAAGTGGAATGAAGAAACAAAATGAAGTGACTGGGAAAATTAATAAAGTTACTGAAAAAAAAATAAAATTAGCAATACTGTGCAATTTAACAAAAATTATCAATGACAAAGGAAGAGGGGGAAAAATCTACCACAAATATTTTGTATCTGTTGTAGATATCATAGGAAATGTAGCTATTCTGGTAGAAGGCCTTATCTTTGTATCTTTTCACTTACATGACTTGACCTAAATAAAAGTCTAATCTAATTTACTACCTTAAAGAGCTTGAAATCAGTTTTAAGGTCATATTACCTATAAATAACAGATAGAGCACTTAACATAAGCAATATGAAATATCAGATTGCAAATATGCCAGACAGAAATATCAAACCTAACCTGTAGGCATACACAAAGACAAAGCACTGGGGTTCACAGGTATATTTTTCCTTTATGCTGATTCCTAAAAGAAAGTGACTTCCCCACCACCATGGTCACTTCTTAATAAAAAGTAGGAAGGTCTCTTCCCACCATGTTCAAAATACCTTTGGAGAAACAATGCTAGATAAAGCGAAATGAGGCTGCAAGCTATACTTTTCCATTAATGGAAAAGAGTTTGAAAAGTTCAAATTTAGTCACCAGGAAACATTTCTAAATATGTTTAAGTAACTGGAACTGCTGCCAACACTGGATTAGCACTGTACCACATGCAATTCCTCATGCCATATACCAGAGAATATATGGACTGATGGGAATAAATTAAAATTTAGTCTTTTATTTTTGTCTGTTATTTTTCAGAACCCTTAAGAGACTGTTAATACAGAATGCAAACGGAAGTCTTTTCACTTGGGGAAGCCAGATGCTATTTTCTGTACACTGAAAAGCGGGTAAGTTTGGATCTTCTCAGTGGTTATTAGTCTGCACATGATTCATGTTCAAATGAACATTGGTCTAGAGCTTTTTTATTGCAATTAATGAGACAAATAGTTACATTTTCTGGAAAACTTAAGGAAATCCTCTTATTGTCCACTTGAAAAAAACTAGAAAGAAACATAATCTTATTCTCTCAACCCAGACTAAAAGTATTTTAATATTAATCAATGCTCATTTGCGGTATGACTTTCTAATGTACATCATATTAATGCAACAAAAATCTTCAACCTCACCAACATAAGAATAGGCATCAGAGGTTTTTCACACCTTAGTGTTCCCCCACCAACCAGGTGACTGCTTCTACAGACATGACTTAAAATTCCATCAGCTTACAATGGGACATTACTGAAAAAAACCACCCCTAATTTAGCATTAACAGTATGTTTTTGTGGTTCCTCTTACAAAAAACTAAGATACTGGACATTCTTACTCTGGGACAGACATAGATTCAGTAATATTAATGAAAGATTTGTTACTCTGTCTATTGCTCTTTTAGATCTTAGAAATGAGTAAAACAACATTATTCATTGTTTCTTATCCATATCTCAATCCAAAATAAAAGGATTAATATGTCCCTGTTACAAACCAATATGAGTTGGCATTGGTACAGTGCTCCTTAAATAAAAGAATAAAAGAATGCTGTGCTACCAATTTATATGCCTCATATTAATCTTTTTCCAGCACTTGAAGTGTTTAAAATTAAGAGCAGAAAGTATGACAGATAAAAAAGAAAGGTATGCTACAGAGACACTGAGACCCATTTTATTCTCATTTATACATATATGAAGAACAAGGGTAAAATCAGGGGAATTATACCTGTATAAAAGTGGCACAGGAAAGGAGTTCAGCACATGGCAGGACAGACAGATTTAAGGTGATCTGATTCTTAGGTGTACCAATGCACCACAGCAGAGGAGCACACAAAGCTGTCTGTGACGGATCTGGCACCGAAGCTGGAGGAGGATGGAACATCCCTACCAACTCTGTGGATGCTGGGCCATTCCAGGCAGAGCACATACTAAGCCGGGAAAAGTCGTTGCAGCACACACATAACACAAGCCTTCATTAGGGCTTTCCATTTGATTTTAGGAAGCTTATGTTTAGTTTATTGAGAAAGCTTCTCTCAAGTACACACTGATGCAGCCTAGTCATTTATGTGAATGGAACCGAGCCAATTCAGAGCCGAGGGCATCGGACAAATTCCTTTCCAGCTTCTATCATTGCATGTGTCAGAAGGCATTGCTACCGTGTAAGCTGCCAGCTCAGATGCCCCCTTGGTGTTGTCCCTACAAATGTGAGTAGAATACTTCATGATCAACTCTGTGCAACTACAGCAAAGCTGCTAAAGATCAAGGACATTCGAAGACAGCGGTGACATTTATCGAAAGCTTTACATTTGATTAAAGAAGACAAAAATTGAGCTCGATAGGCGCAACTAGAAACACTAGATGCTAAATTATTCTGTATAATTCTGTAGTTCAGAAACACGAATTAGCTGATGCTTGAGGCAGTGAACTGTTGAAGTTTAAATGTGAAAAGTTCTGCCTATTCCTATTAACAAGAATTGAAATATTTGTCAATACCTCTCTAACACATTCCGTATACATCCATGCAATGACACCCAGCAGGACACAGGTACCAAGTATTTAACTGCAACTTCTTCTGAAGTATTCCAGTAACACATGCCAAGACTTTTCATAATTCTGAAATTCACTTTGAGATAATTAAAAATACGTGGTGATGAATAGGGCAGTGAACTTCAGGTTTGAGATAAACTTCTGTTTTGAATGTATTTTGTGGAGTTATAGTTAGGACAAGATCCATCAAAATGTTGCAAATATTGTAGTGACAGAGCAATG
This sequence comes from Leptocoma aspasia, assembly GCA_013399835.1. Lineage (NCBI taxonomy): Eukaryota > Metazoa > Chordata > Aves > Passeriformes > Nectariniidae > Leptocoma > Leptocoma aspasia. The sequence goes on along the minus strand of VXAX01002258.1, from coordinate 220,845 downwards.
GGGCACAACATGATCATACATCCCTTCTATCAGTACTACTGTACTAGCAGTACTTCTTGCCACGTAATAATTATCTGGGGTGAAGGAAGCAATTAAAATATAAAGTTATTTTTTTTAATTTAATGTGTAAGTATGAGCTTAAATTTTTAATGAAAGATGACATCTGTATTCCTCCTCAGAATATTGCCAGTGCTAAGAAGAAAAGATCAGGTTTGCCTATTTCAAACATTCTGCATTTGAGCCCATGCTTTGTCCATTTATCTTGTCTAAAATTATAAACTGAAGTTTTATGAATAATATTTGGCTTATCTTCTGAGGCATTAGTTCTTTAAACCACTTCTACATTGTAATATGAATTTCAATTTGCTTAATTTCATCTCATTTAAGTCCTAATTTTCAGAAGGTCTGTTTTTCTTTGAATTTTTGGTCTAATTTCAAGTAAATCAATATCCAATTCAAAATAAAACAGCAGTTACAGAAAAAACATGAAAACTGGTTTTATCTATATGTTATACTACTGAGCTCGTGCTATAGTTATTGTGATCCTTCACAATATGGATTACCTATTTGTTCTTCAAAAAACTCTTACTGGTTAATCTGGAAAGTATATTTATAATCATTGAGCCATAATTTTGAAAAAGGTTAGAAAGTATTAGTACAGTACATTTTAAAGCAAAGAAATCATCAATTTCCGTTTTACAAGGGCTATTCTCCTAAAGCATAAGGTCACAAAAATGTAGTCCATTAGCACTTCTCTTGCTACTTTTTAAATAATTAATCTCCTTGCTTTAAGAGTTCGTAATATCAAGATATTAATCTTGAAGATTGTTTTCATGGTCTAATAGTGATAAAAAATATAACTTTTAGGCTCTTAAAAGCAAATCTACAAAAAATTATCAAGCCCATTTTCTTTTCAAAATTGAGATATAAGTAACTATATTTGCAGTTTTCAGATCAAATATTTAGAAACTTCAGTTCCCAAGGCTTTACATGTCTTTTTTTTTTTTCTTTATATTGAAGTCAAAAGCATTACAGTTGATCTCGAGGAAGTTCTGGAATATGTCATAGGCAAATTTTAAAAAACCATTCAAACCCTACAAATATCAACACAGAAACATCTCTATGTTTTGTTAAGTACACTGAAATACATTAGTTTGTATGTCTTTCCAATAATACTAAAACTTTATTTTAATAAACCATTCTGGAATCTCTTCATTAAAAATCTTCTCATAACTGAAGTTAATAAGGTTTTGATATTTTTTAAAACTGCATTTCTCCCCTCTGTAACTTTTAAGCGTTCCTTACATCTGTCAAAACCATACATGGACACAAAATCATTTCAAGTAATATAATCAGATAAACATTTTGCTTCATATTTTTGTTATCCTAAATCTAAACTGGAAAAACTATTTTAAGCTGAAGTATCGCAGTAAGAAAGGCATCCTGATTATTAAAAGACTACCTTCTGCAGAGGGTAGAAAACAATAAATAGTGATTATATTTTCTCCTTTTTCTAGATATTAATTGGCTCATATTTTATTTTGCTGTAAGATATCTCACTGTTATTGTTCCTTGCTTATGAATAATAACAAGCAGGAGGTTATTGATCACAGAAAAAGGAAAAAAAAATTGTCCTAGACCAGATTACATAGAGTTCTGTGTCTACATCAGGAAGACTTATTTTGGCAGGATTCTGGTTATAGTGAAATTTATGACAAAAATACAGCTACTTCAGAAAGATCAAGTCTCAGAATAAAGTGGCATCAAACCTTTACAGTGTCTCTCAGGTTACACAAGAGAAATTATTTTAAAATAATTCATACTTAATGAAAGACTGCTGACAATTCATTTAGGCATAAATGTTTTTTGAAGAAATTACAGATGTTACCTGATGTAATGTTACAGAAAAGTAATGTCCCTACTAGCCATTTCCTGGCCAAGAAATCATTGTAACTGTGACATATTTACCATCAGCAAATGATTATTCATTTATTCTCCCACATGCATGAAATTGAAGTTTCACTGTTACACTATTCCTCATTTGTACCACTCTTCTCTGCCATTGTGCATATGTTCTACAACATTGTTCTTGAAGTCCTGACATTAGAAAGCAATATCTTCAAGGTCTTCACACAATGATTTTAATAGTGCATACAGTTTGGAAATATGCTACTATCTTTGTCCCAGATCATTTGCAATACCTTGATTTTCTCAAGTGTATTTAAATTTATCTGGCATATAAAATAAATTTATATGGCAACCAACTGGCCACACCCTTGTGAATTTACCATTACTTATTAGTGTAACACATGCTATGAATGACACCTTTAACAGCAGACATACAGAAGCTCAATATTCAGCTTTAGGTGTCACTTGATGTGTGGGAATAGCTAATAGCTCACCACAGACAAGAAAAATTACAAGGATTTACTATCTTCTTACCTAAGAATAAGAAATCAAGTATGAGACAGCATGCCCAATTAAAATGTACTCCCCACTGCTAGGATGTGCTTAAAACTGAGAATTCCTGAAAGGTGCTCAATCCCACAGCAAAACTCAGATCACCAAAAAGCTTTTATATTCTGTACCGATTGTTCATGTTCATTAGTTCATTAATTTGCAAACTGGACCTTGATTCTATCACCCATGCTGCCAACACTTGAGCTGTTTGAGATTATACTTGACCTAACTGATTCCTGCTTCTCTGAAATTGTTTGTATACAACTTGACAGTTTGATTTGAGATCCAGTGATTTGTTGGGTAGAAATGTCATGCCATTGGGCTGCATAAGCCCCAGTGGGCACATCAGACACAGCTTGGCTGTTTCAAAGGATGGTATGTACATGTAAAAAAACGTGTTTATGAGAGCCAGACTGTAGTCTACATTCCTACTTCTGGTTACTCACTCTAGTCAAACACTTCTCTCACTGTTCTGCGACAAAAAGCAATGTGTTGAAAGCTGTACTCAACTAACTTTCCACGACACAAAAAGCTAGAATAAACATCATGGAATCAGTATTGGGCAGGATAAATCTCTGGGAGTAAGGGCAGTAAAGTTTAATGTAAAGAAGATTCCAAGAGTCTGAGCTGAGAAAAGAGATTGCAAGCACACTGAAAAAAAAAAATTCTGCAGTTAGAGTAGATCAGCAATTTCTTCACTTGTTGATAACATAAAAGCTCTCCAGCCAGTCACTGAAATAACTTGTTAGGCACATATTAACCTGTCTGAAATGTGTTATTTAAAACCTCATCTGCAATTCTTACTCCAGAAAAACATCTTAGTTTCTCACTTTTATACTATTTATACACTGTTCTTGTAAAGAAGTTGGTACTTGAGATGAAAAAGCAGACTCAAGGCCAGGTATTGCACTGGAGAGGTGGCTCAGCCATAGGGACTGACAGTGTCCAGATCCAGCAGACCCACTGAAAAAAATGCAATCAGCTGAAAATTGTGAGTCTGAACCTGAACTTCTAACTCAAGATATCATTTTACATCCATTTTCATTGCTAAAACCTACTCAACCACTATACACCCTTTTTCTGGGTCTATTTCTACTCCTTACAATCATCTTATTTCTTGTTCTGAACGTGATCTGATTTTGACTAATTTTTGAGCAGCACAGCTTCAGTAGCTTCAGGGAAACTGAACTCCATTTACAAATGGTGGAGTTACATTAGAGTTAAACCAATGATTTTGACATTATCCTTGTCAATGTAAGCTTAATTTTTCAAAAAGCAGATTTTTCCCCCCCCATTTGCTGTCGCTATGGCAACAACATCCATTGACTTGTTGTGACAGCATGGGCAGGAGAGGGATTTGTGATGAAGACGAAGCCATAAAAATACTCCTTTTGCAGCAAATAAAATCTGAAGCAGAATAATATTACTATTTTCTCTCTATAAATCTATCTTTTCCAAACTATCTTTCCACCAGATTTTTAAAAATCCCTGTTGGCTACTTCTATCCTTGTGATACATGAATAGTTTTTGCTTTGGCACTTCTAAAACTGGAGAGTGCTGATGCAGAGTTCTCAGGCTAATAAATTCAGTATTTAGCATTTATGTTGGCTCTTTAAGGCAATATTTTATTACTTTTTGTAATTACAGGAAATCCTGAGGGGGCCTTGGGTGATATATACAATATAAATATGAATATTGATTCACTCAGTCAATCAGCCAGACTTTTTTTATATAGTACATCTACCTTTCAGTGTTAATATTTGGTCACTGTAGATAAATAATGCAAAGGGAATTAGAACCATAAATAAAGACTCTGCGAACAAAGAATAGTTCTGACAGAAGATATAGTATGTAATAAATATGCACATGAGGGCAACTTATTAATAAGATAACTAGTATTCTAGCTTCTGTAGCAGTGCCCTCAATCATGCCATGAGCCAGATGCCAACCACATTCCCCAGAGGCCAGCTATTAATTCCTTGGCTAAGCAGCAATATAAGCAACATTACTTTAAACACGGGCTGTTTCTCCTCTACTCTTTAACTATCCCACAGTGCTGAAATTGCAATGAGAAGAGATCTGGAGCTCAGCCAGACAGCCATCTGCAATCCAGCCAACTGGGTGTTACTGCACAGAGATTTTTTTTTCCTTTTTATGCTTTTTATCAAATCAAGGGTAAATACACCCAGTTTCTTCAAAATTCGCCTTTCACTCCTGTAAGTATGTGGACTTCAAAGGGGTCTCCTGATTTGTAGATCTACAAATAGGAAAGAACATATGCTGCATGGTGCTAGTTCAGAAAAATACTAAGACGCATTCTTAACTTCATGTGTAATCTGACTCTCATTGAATCAAGCATTAAGTCTCATCTTACTTTTGACAGTGTTAGCTAAGTTTGGAGTGAAATATGTGTATAAATGCTTTGCTAAATAAGTTATAAAGTTTTGCATTTCCTTGACAAATAATTGACACTAAAAAAAACTCCCAAAATTAGAAATTGTCAGTGGTATGTGCATCTGGTGAAGTGAAATCTGGTTATGTTCTGAATGTTATAGTAATGGTGTAACCGTTAGTAAGAATAGAAGTTTACTGTTTTTTCAACTTCAAAACAGCATTCATATATACCAACAAACTGTGCTGGGCTGGCCCTTGCTGGTAGGTAAGTCCTCACCTCATTGTTCACTTACTTACCCCTAAAGCAAGATAGAGAAGAGAATGGGAGGAGCATAAATGTGTTAAGACAATTTAAAAGCAAAGGAAAGAAGTAGGAAAATGAGGAAGTGGGAAAATGCTATGAAGAAAGTTAACTCCACCAGAAGGTTTCTTATATTGATAACCTCATTCTCCAACTGATACAGGAGTTAAAAAGGAGAGGTGTTATGCTGGATTTTGTTCACACCAACAAGGAGAGGCAGGTGGGGAGGTGAAGCTCAAGGGCAGCCTTGGCTGCAGCGATCATGAGATGGAGTCCAAGACCTTTGGGACAGTGAGAATTGTCCACAGAAAGCTCGCTACCCTGGAATTCAGAAGAGTTGACTTGGCCTCTTCAGGAATCTGCTTGGTAAAGTGTCTTGGGATAAAGCCTTGGAGGGAAGATTGGCCTAAGAAAACTAGTTATTAGTCAAGCATTTCTTCCTCCAAGCTCAAGAAGATGGGCAATCTTATTAAGGCATACAAATAAGGACATGTGTCAAACAGAAAGGCCCAGGCTCTTCTCAGCTTTAACATGACAAAGCAGTAGAGAAAAGCCTCTCCATTAGGTTATGTGGATGATTATTTTTAGATTTGTTGCTAATAAAGTATCTAAATATTGTCAATGCAGTATATAGTATAAATATGTCTAAAGAGATAAAATATAAACAGATTGCCCTGGAAATGTACAGGCTTTGGCTTTGCAGAATGCACAGCTACAAAGCAACAAAGTACCTATGGAACTGCTTTAAGATTTTATCTCTCGAGGTAATCAGGATCTTAACACTTTTACTTATCCATTCAAAAGTGAGTCTTTCCAGTGCTATGGTTGGATGCACCTGGCAGACATTCCTTCTGCCAGGAAGGATTCCACATCTGGAAGTGGAGGAGAAGGAGGGGAGTGAAGGGAATGGGGTGGGTGGGGGAATATCCATCTGAAAGCTGCCTGGAACCTCAGGAGACAGGTCAGCTCAGCCTCCCACAGTATTTCCTACCCTCTTGCAGGCCAGTGTGCACCAAAGCCCATCACAATTGTCACAGCTCCCTCATCTCTGAAATGCATTCATCATGTGATCATCCTGAGTCCCCCCTGCAATTTACACTTGGTGTAATGTTAGGTCCTATGTTAGGAAAAATCATATTGCCCACTAGAGAAAATTGCAAGGGAGAGGAGGTGTGAGTGTGGGGAGAATTCAGGAGAAGGCATTTTGTCGCCAACACACAATACTAAATACTTTTAGAGAAATATTAATCAATGCCTGACCACTAAATTGTTACTCTGTTTGGTAAGCCTTTATGGGATTCTTAAACAAAAGCTGAATGAATAATGGAGTTAATTTAGAAAAGAGTAATTCACTAAATTATTTCAAAGTGGCATTTACCAGAGTGAAAAGCCCATTATTGTGTTACTTTCCCCAGCATACTGAAACAAAAAGTACTCTTTGGAGAGGTCAATAACACTTAACTTGATTGAGTTAAATCAGTTTGATTTCTTACTTGATGGTTGCTCTTCACACCTTAAAAAATAAGCCTATCCAGCTATATCACAGCAAGCAGAATTTAAACTAACAGTTAAGGGAACAGAATGTAAGTATCTCTATATTTTCTATTCAAGCACACGTATACTGAAAAGTACATAACTGCTGTGACGAAAGGATATTCCACAAAATATGTGACAGTTTCAGTATTAAAATGCATTTGGATTCTTGTCAATTTATGTAAAAATTTGTTTAATTTACACTTTTTATTTCCCAAAAGTCCCAATTTTGTTTACTTGTCAGAGCTGACCAACAAGTTACAATTCTCAAAATCCCCAGAGCATCCAAATGCAGGCTCAGATATCCTCAAAACCAGGACTAATTTCCTATGAACACAATGTGTGTTATCTGTATTTGCTTTTGAAAAATGTCAGATACAGAACAAATGAACATCATTACTCGCATCATAACTCTGCCAGGATGATTGAATGCTGAATAATTTAGAAATATCAGGCATGAATCTTGTTTAAGTCTTCATTGATAAGATCCAGTGTGCCCAAGGTCTAGTTGCAAAGACTGTATAAACCACTTCCAACCTTTAAGAAAAAGTAACTCTTTACTTTTTCTTTACCTTGCTTTTTCTTTTCCTTGCTTTAACATACATTGTTAGAGGCGAATGCCAACATTTCTAATTGCCATTTAGAAGGACAAAAGGTGGTGGGTTGGGAAATGTCAGCACAGAAATCTTGCTGCATACCTCCTACATTCTGGCTGTTTTGGAAAAAAGTGGATATTCAGACTCTCTCATCTCTCTTATTTAAAGTATACAGAGACTTCAGAAGTAGTGAATACTCTTCTCCAAGTAAGGCCAGTGGAAGATGTTCAAAGATGTAGCCTAGCATTTTACAGGATGAAGCTGATGGCCAGCACACTGTACAAGAAGAAGGCAGGCACACCTCTTGGAAACTGCTTATGTAAACTGACTCCAAATACCACAATAAGCTTAGTCAGATCTCTCCACACTCCCTCTTCTCCCTCAAATGCCTCACTCGTAATCTCTGGCAACTTGCAATGATACAGTTTAAGAGTTTACCCTTCTCATTGTTTTTCCCTGCCCTTCCACTTTGACAGAGACAACAATATGGACAGAATATGAGGGTCATTCTGGTGGGGAGGTAACACAAGATGTCAGCCTCCTTGTAGCCCATACCTGACATGGCTGTTGTGGGAACAGCAGGTACGAAATACGGGGTGTTAAACATTTTCCCCTTTTGCTTTGATCATGGTTATAGCCAAATTTATGTGTCCTATATGGAAAAAAAAAATGGCAATTGTTTACCACAAATCTGGAACATCCATATATTTAGGACCATATCCTAGGACATTCTCCTTTAAGACATTATTCATGCTTCCTCATTTTTGATACATAAAAAGAAATTACATTGGAATTTGATTTGTTCTACCTTTGAAAGAGATTTACCTATGTGTGAATGAAAAAGGATGATGTACTCTTTCCTAGTGAAATCCTTGCTTTAAAAAATGCGCTTAACAAATTTGTGCACAACATTCATAAGTCAATATTGAGTCATGGTGGCTTGTGATGAGAAGTATCTGTTAAAAACTCTTCAACAGCTATCAGCAACACTAGATTAAGGTGGCTTGACATGATACTCTTAGTGTAAATACAGAATTAAAGAGCTCTAGATATTACTAGAATGTATAAATCAGCTTTAGCAGGTAATTGGAACAACCAAGCCCCCAATGAAGGATGCTGATTTTGTGAAGGGTTTTGGTATGCCAATTTATGAGGAACAAAATAAAACAAAATTTCTCTATTCAGGCTGCACAAAGTTACGTCTCGACCTTGGATATTTGTTTCTTAACAACTCCCATCTAGAGATCTCATTATTCCTGAAGCCACAGTCTTCATGCAGATCTAGTGATTTTGCCAGACTGGCACACACACAGCACCTAATTAGATTCCAACCCAGCAAAAATGTTTATAAACAAAACATTGGACAGATAAATGCGGAAAGACCCACTACTGTCCATAAACAGAAACATGTAGTGGAGGAGTTGATATTGCCTGTCCAGAACAACTGCCTTGGTCTGTTCCTTGACAGCAAACACACCAATGGGCGGTGTTTGTCTACTGCTCATACTTTCAGTGTTTGCATAAAGTACTAACCATGAAACACCACTTGTACAACATCCAAGCTGCACTGATGTAGCAGTTCCATCAGAGCTGGAAAAGAGAACAATGCCAGAATATAAACACAGTTTTAGGATATGAAAGGCTTTTTGAGGGAATGTATACCCTCAGAAAACACAGGGATAGGACACTGCACTCGCAACAAAGTACCTAGTTGTAGTGTTAAGTTAAGGCTACTCAATTTGAGTAAAATAGCACATCCATGGCTCTGATAATCACAACAATTTAAAATGCTTTTCCATTATTTTCATATGTAAGTTTAAATTTGGGAACAAACTGTACTGTTCTGCTCTCATGAGAGCAGACAAGCTGGATTCATTTCTAATGACTCTGAAGAGCAGTAATTTGAACTGAAGGGACTAGTTCCACCAGCTGCTTACAAGATGTAAGAAAATTTGGTCCCAGTTATTTCATTGTTTTCTCATTCTAAATTAATGGTATTATTGTAAAGGTAAAGTTAAAATGTGGTTTTATTCTGAAAAGAAAATATGTAAATATTATTTTATTATGTTTCTCCAAATGCAAACTACCACTTCATCCTTTCTAATTAACAGCACTAGTATAACTTATCTAAGATGCATTTAAAGGCAAAAGAGATTTGGTCCAAAGTTACCATTTTGCAACTGAAAGTTATTTGCAACCTAAGATGAAATACAAACTGATTTACAGACAACTTCTCTGTAATTTTCACTATTATTTTTTAACAAACATTAACAGTATTTTGCTCCTAATTTCTGTAAGTAAGGAAACAAAGCTTGAAACACATACACATAAAAGAAAAATCATTGCTTTATCAAGGCTCTACTTACTTTATAAAAAAAGCATATTTAAGGCTACTCAAAATGCAGCTAATAATGATTTGTTCTTATGTGTGAAGTTTCACTAAAACAGTTACAAATTGCAACTTGTTATTTCACACAAGTTTGTTCAGGGCAGGGTCCCGTACAATGCCCAATGGAAATTATGACTGCTGTAGATAAAAAAATACCTCAGACCACTCCCCCAACCCTTGTCCCTGTTGAGCGTGGAATGTGTGAACATGTGAGAACCATAAACAGAAATATACCAGTCCATATTTCAGTTGAAACAACTTGTATTCCATATTCCTCCTTGAGGTATACATCTAAATCCATACTTCAAATCAGTACATGTGACTATTAGCAATATGACACATTGGGATGCAGTCCAAAATCACATGCCAGAAGTATATGTGGTTAAATTGATCTTTATACAGCAATATTAAACACAGGACTGTCGTCAACAGAAAAAATTGTTCACAATTTCATGCCTCCATTATATCACTATATAAGAATCAAAGAGAGCCTCAGGGCTTACAGAAGGCCAACATGTTTGCTTAACTGTGTTTTTGCTTCGCTATAATGTCATTATGATGAAATGAGTAAGAGCTCAAAGCGAACCGTGGGCCTTTTCTATATCAAACTTAAATAAACCTTTAATTCAAGGAATGGTTTTGTTCAACTAGGCTATTCTAGATATCCATATTTTCCAAGTGCTAGATGATAATGGGCTAGAGTTAATGCACGTACTTCATATTCTCTCAGGCTGCTCAGACTTTCACTTGTGCACCTTGGCTGCCCAAAGCAGTTAAGTAACTACTTTCAGAATCATGCTGTCACAATTAGGTCAGGTGCTAGAATATTGGATGAAGAAGAAATTAAATGCAGTGGCTTTGTAGGAAAAAACCTCCACAATAAAGGTCAAAAAATACAAATGAAATGAATATCAATCATAACTTTGCAGAGATTTAACTGACCATTGCAGCACAAAATGTTATTACACTGTCACCCAATAAAATTCCGGTGACTGATAGGAAAAGGAGTTCATTTTTATCTCCTGCCATGAACTATTAAAGCATTAGAAGAAGCTATGTAAGTAATAGAGACTGTTCAGCTTTATCAATTTTGACAGCTAACCCCAGGAAACATTTGCTTTCACAATAGCTGGATGTTCTCATTTATTTTGTTGTTTATAATTTTTTATCCTAATCAGTTCCCCTTCAGCTGTCAAAATAGCTAATAAAGCTGTTTTGTAAAGATTCCTAACTACAATATTTTTGTTCTCTCCTCTATCATATCCAGTCTGCTGTTGTTTGCTTTTAACGTCCACAGGATTTGCAGTATCGGTGATTAAAATTCTCTTTGGTCTTCTCCTATAGCAATTTTACTGCCCCTTGTCTAGATTATTACTACCTTTCGTTTGTTCCTTTACAGTGTAGAAAGTCACTGTCAAAATCATCTTGCACCCTTACAAACCATAGAACATCTCCCTTTTTTATCTATTTATCAGCTTCTGATTTCTTGTCATACAATTTCTGACTTTTCTCATCCTCCTTAATTTTTTTTACTGTTTGTTTTTCCCCAGGAATCTCAACATCTTACCAATTCTTCAACGTTACACCTTTGCCTGATTATAACTTCATGCTTTCCAACACAGGCCTCCAACACAAGCCCATATCTACTGAAAAATGCCACAACAGACAAATGGGTGCAGTAGTACATATAAGAGCTATAATTTTTAGTGCACAAGAACAGGCCATTAAAACAATTCTGCATATCAGAAGTGTGCCAGACAAGAAATCTGTGCTTCAAACACCCAGAGCAGTCAGCCTGTTCTCATGTTCCTTAGAAATGGAGTGCACATACCCACCTTCTTCATTGTTGTTCTGAGTTATGTAGCTATTTCTCATATCTTGTAGAAATTGCAAAACCCTTGAAACAAGCAACATACACTTTACTCATGTTGACAAAACTATCTTTTATAGGGCCCCAACAGAGATGTGCTAGCCATGATTATTTACTAAGGTCTTAGGTGAGATCTTCAAGCTGATTTCAGGTGCAGTGAGCTGTAACGCAAATTTTAACACTTTCCTGACTTGAATTAGCATTTTGTTCTGGACTTGGCTGCAGATATCCAAAGATTAAGCTGTTTTTCTAACCCACCTTTTCTATCTGAACCTTTGTAACTACTGCTAGAAACCAACAATGCATAAACTAGTAAATATTCAGAAAAAAGTAATTTCGCCCCTAATGCATGGTCTTTTATACAGAATGAACATTGGGCAAGTAGAAAAGTTATTCAGCTTTATATGTTCCTAGTTGATATTCTTGCTATGATTCGTTTCTTCTTACCATCTAAAACTGAATCACAGAATCCTAGGGACCATAGAATGGTTTGGGTAAGAAGGGATCTAAACAACCATCTAGTTCCAACCTTGCCACCATGGGGCGGGCACACCTTCAATTAGGACCACATTGCTCAAAGTCCCAGCCAACCTGACCTTGAACACTTCCAGGGATAGGGCATCCATGGCTGCTCCAAACAACCTGTTCAGAGAGCCTCATGACCCTCATGGTAAAGAACTTCCAACATCCAATTCTAAACCTACTCTTTTCCAATTTAAATCTATTGCCCATTACTAAACATAGTAAGCAAGCCTAAAATATTAATTTGCATACATACATTTTTTCAAAAGAACCCACCAATTTAAAAAAATATATGCATTTACTGTCATTATGTTATTCTGCTTCACTTTTAATCCTTTATCACCCATGCCTTATTACCCATTAAACCAGTATGGCTTACTCATAGCTTCCCTCTTGGGAAAATTAGATTTCATACTGCAACCATTTAATTTTTACTATCACCTTCATTTCAATTTAGAGTTCACCTTGAATTGCTGATATCTTCTTCCTTTCCCTTATTCTCTTAAACACTTAAATAAAGGTATATTGGCAATGCAATGTCATTTCCTGATTTCTATATTTGTTCATTAATTTTAACCTATTTCACTTTTTTATTTTTGTTTTACTTTGAAATGTTTAATATTTTTCAAGGTTTTCTTTATCTAGCAATTATTTCCTTGACTCAGTTTCAACATAAACACAAATAGCTGATGTTCTGGAGTTTCTTTTCTTAGCTACTGAAGACTCTTCTCCACTTAAGAGCCTTTCCTTTTATTATTTCAAATCAAAACAAGAAAACTTCATTTTAATGCACAGGGAACAACTTCTGGATTAACCTTTTGTAGAAAGGTGCTCTTTAAAAGCAGAGAGTACTCATTAGATCCTCTACACAAGAACAAAAGTAAAGCAAATGGTGAATCCATCCCTTAGAAAAGAGAGGCAATAAATCTCTTAGATTAGTCAGAATTGAGCAGTTTGAAATAAGCAAAAGCCAACAGCCCATCCCCTGCTTGTTTATCCCCATGCAGCATGTTCAGTCTAACAACTCAAAGACTGAATTAATTTATATTCAAATTCATCAGCCAGAATTGAAATATGAAATTACTAAGATACTACAATTATTTTTAGAGAACTTAACAGGAATTTAAACTTTTCTTATAAGTTGAATACAGAGAGATGGAAAAAAATAGATATAGCAGCAGGGGAGTTTAATATTCCAGTACCCATGAGATCATAAGCTATTTCAAGGTAATGTCTTACTGGGATTACTGGCAGTGGTAATTAGCTAAAATTGACAAGGCAGTCATTGTGACATATTATGACAGGGAAGAATTTGTATCACAGCTCTACTTTAGCACTTCGATATATTAGAATAAATTTGCCTCATGGTCTCAAAAGGATATTCAAGGGTATTTCTCTCTTTCAATGTTTTGTAATTCTATCAGCTTTCCTAATGTATTACTATGAGTATTTCTATATCATCTGTACCATTAGAGGTGACTCACTATAAAATATTGTTTACATCTGCTAACCACACTGACTTGATGGCTTTTATCTCAATGCACAGCTAAATAGAGGAGTTTTTGCTGAAGCATGAAAGTCTTGCAGCATAATATCCTTGTTACCTTGAAATAACAGAGATCTTTGACACTTCAGAAGCACCTATTCTAAATTTGGGGCTTTTGATTTATTATTTGGGAATTAATGAAGTTTTGATCTTTTTGCTTTTTATTATTGCTGCATTTTGATACACCTCTGAGAAAGGAAGAGAAAAAGAGTTTAGGGTTGCTTTAAAGCTGACTCAATACTGTGCTTGCTTGAAGCTATTAATGGCACATCATAAGAAACAATAGATGCCTGCCTAGACTTTACACTAATGCCTCTTAGATGAAAGGATTTTTTGCCATGCAAAACAGTACAGCCAGGCAGCTTAAGAGTAGTTACAATATCATACTGCATTTCACTTTTTAAAAACTGGTTTCTAAAGAAAAAGGCAGTTTTCTAACTTGGATCATTATGTACTAGTGCAGAGGAAAGTGAAAAGTGGTTTTTCCTTCACCAGTAGTCGCAATCCCAACTAATTTAAACACTTTGGAAGTCTTCAAAGACAGATTCTATATGCTATTGTTGTTCAAGAAATAGTTCAGTGTCCTCAGCTTATTTGGAAGCTCTCCAACACAAGCAATGTATTATCAAGTATTTAAGGAAATTAGTGAGACAAAAAAAATTCTGCTTTTAAAACTTAGAACCCAAGGAGCACAGATACATGTGCCAGATTTTTTTTATAATTCAACAGCTTTTTATGAAAACTACCACTTAAAAACCTTGATACATATAAAAAATTGTAATTTGTAATTAGCTGTTACAGTATGTGACATTTAAGATTTTATTTTGGGTAAATGCAATAATCTAGCCCAAGTAAAAGAAATTGCTTCAATGGCACTTTCTGTTTTCATTAAATGAACAGAGGACAACCTCCTTTTGACACTCATTTGTCTTAATAACAAATCACAAACTCCTAGTTCTTTGAATAAAAAGACTGCATTTGGCTAGCATCAGCAATATCTTTTCATCTAGACTCTACAGGGCTGCCAGTTCGATTCTTTCCAAAAGCTAGTAAAGCACCCCTTCAGCTGGAGGAAGGCTAGCAGGAATTCTAGGTGATAATGCTAAACCTATTTCCACAGCCCTAGCTCACAAAAGTTGGGTTTGAAATGGGTTTGAAATGCAGATCTTGTTTTAAAATCACATTCTTTCCACATCATAAAAAATGCTGAAGTAGTAAAAGTCTTCATTTGTGTTTCAGTTCCTGTGTAAGAATTTTATGGTTTTAGTGAAGAGAAAATTTTGGGGTGACCTAATTGAGGCCTTCCAGTGATGCCTTAAGTTTTCGCTCTCATATTTTTCAGATTCTGTACTGCATTAGTATACAACTCTGAACTACATATAAAGTGGTAGCAAGTTCTCTTCACAGTTTAGTTAGACAGAACAATCATTTCGCAGCCTGAAAACCAAGGTCACCATCTTCAAACCCAAAAAATTATAAACAACAGCGAATTGAGGAGAGAAAACCGGGAGGATGGGTCTTTATTACCTGAGGCTCTAATTGGACAATTACCCCCAATATGTAAACGGACCAAAACTTACAAAAGTGTGAAAACTCATGACCTGGCATCCATCTTGGGTACAGCCTCAGCCAGGCTCTTTGTGCTGTCCAAGGTGTATCCTTTGAAGGCCTTTTAATAAATACCTACTTTATTCCTTTATCTCTGTCTAGCCTCTGTTCTAGGTAGCCTCTCTAGGCATCACCAGTACCTGAAGGGTACTGTCATACAACAGCCTGACCTGAACCAATGATGGGGTCTGTGAAAATACTACCAGTCTTCATTAAGCAGTAATAAAATTCAGAGTTTCCACATGCTAAGTCTTGTAACATACACTTACAGCACTGAGCAAGGAATTTCCTGCACATGTAACAGGAGGCTCAATTGCACATGCTGCTTGTTTAGAATCTGTGGCGTGGTAACTCACAGACTTTGATAACATTGCTACTTTGATTCACAAGATCTAGTAAAACCTGAACTTTTGAAGCAAGTTCTTATAAAGAGTCTTTTTACCTCATCAGTGTTTTCCTCGCGATGTTCATCCAGGAACACAGGATAAACATGTCAGCCCACACATTACCTTTGGGAGATTCAGATTTAACAGGAAAAGTCTGAAGTAATGAACACCAAACCAATCCTTTTCTTTCTTCCGCTGTGTACTAAGAAAACACCCAGAAATAGGAGATACGGTCTTGAAAAGGTCATCTGGTTAAGTCAAAAGACTGGAATTCAAGAATTTTGAGTCCTTTCCCTAGCTCTGTCTCAAGCCATTAATAACCTTGGGATGTTTTTTGCATTTGAAAATGATGATAATAACTACCTAGCAGCCTCAAAAAATATCTGTGGTGCTTTATTCTTCAGCGCTATTAAGAGCAATGAAGTGTTTGTCATAAGACAATGAAATACACAACATTATTCTTTCATGTGGAGCAGACTATAAGAACTATGATGTCATTATGACCACTTTTCCTTCCTGGTTCATATCTACAAGTATTTAAGTCTGATACCTGGGCCTCTCATACTTTTAACCATTTTTTCAAGTGTCATTTAAGTTCTCTGCTTCTCTGAGCAGAAATTGAGAAGGCACTACCTGCTATCCACAGCATTTTCTCTATTTTACAGAAGTAACGTAGGATTATTGACTACGAAAATCCTTTAACCTTGTCTGCTATTGTTTTCAAACGATGCAGAGGACTTCTAACATACAGCTGGCATACCCTTACACAAAGGAGTATTGTCTTGCTTGCAAGATGGAATTGTGACAACAAAGTTGCAAAATGTGAAGTTGTATAAATCAATCCAGAGTGAAACTAGGGAGACGTCATCTATGGAACCGACTGAATAACAGCTCAGAATTGGATTATTGCCTGAAAACGTAAGTTTCTCGATAAAAACATTTCCAGACTAAGTAATTGTTGAGGAAATTATGTCTACATAATTTCACAGCTTCAAGATCAAAATTTGGAACAACTGGATCCTGTATGTAGGGACTGTGAGCAAAGGGGAAAGGAAAGTCTGTAATTCATTGTTTTTTGTATGTTTATGGTTGACATGGGAAACTCTTTCCCATTCAGTGTAACTCTTCACAATATAAATATTGTAATATATTTATATTGTGAAAAGTAATAAGTTGTGCTTGTAATATAAACATATCTATGACAGAAATTTTACCTAGTTTTTACAAGTTCCTTATTAATTTTAACTAGAAAGAACAAAACTGATGCTAGATCACCAGTTTCTACTGAAATATTTGTATTCCTGAAGGCTCTTGGATACAAATTTTAAAAGAATTTACTAGAGCTAGCACAGTACCACATGTTTAGTGAATAAACAGTTGCTTAACTAATATTAATACTAAAGCTCATTGTGAATTTTCCACAGGAAAACTGTTTTTCTTATGTAAAGTTAAAATCAAATACTTCATTGTGAGTCTATCTGACTAATATATCTTGTAATGCACCAAAAGGAAACAGCCTTTTGACATAAAAGAAATGTTAACTATCATTTCCCAGGCCCTATATTGCCTTATGGAAATTTTATGTCAGGCATTCATTTCAGCCAAGGCTCTCCAAATACCATGTCCCACAATCCAATGTGAACTTGTCTCTCTTTGACCTGGCTGGCGCTACACGATTGAAAAATTTGAAGTCATTGTAGAAGGAACTGGAAAGCAGAGAAGACCATGGATGCAAAGGCTTTGCATAATGGGTGCAACACAGTCTCTTCTTCCCTTGTCAACTACTGGAACACTGAAATGCCATCATACACTAACCCACCAAAAAAAAAAAAAAAAGAAAAGGCAAAATAGATTTTACTCTCTGCCAGTCTCCCTTTACCATACTTTGTGCACAGCATTTTAATTCCTAGCAGATTTCACTTTCAGTGTTGAACCATGCTGCAAATGCACCAACTTTGCTATCACCTAAGTGCATTCCTAGGGACAAAGAAATTTGTGTCACAGTACATTTTTGCTGCATCCCATGAGTCATTGCCAATGTGCTCTAGACAAATTTCAGTTTCTCAGAATTCCAAGAAAACTTTTCCATCTTTTACAAAATATCCTATACAATTTTATTCTCACAGCCATTTATATGTAAATTAATTTTCTGAAAATACTTGTCTACTTCAAAAAAAAAAAAAAAAAAAAAAAGAAAACCCAAAAATACATCAGTTTCATTAAACCTCCTCGAGACACTTGTTGAAGTAGGATTTGGGTAGTACTTCTAGTTTTTGTCCAGTGAAACCTGGCCCAACTGAAGCAGAATGCCATGTCCTGACAATTTGTGGTAGTGCATCCCCTGCCCTGCTCAGGCCAAACTATGAGCTGAGAAATGCTCATTAGGCCTTGGCCTTGAAGAACAGCACCTGGGCTCAGTTTTTCTTAAGCTTAACAGTAAAACTGTTCCCAGGACCTAGTGCTGTCCAACGAGCTGCTGTTTTTCAACAAACTATGTTGGAAGTTTACTTTTCATGCCTGAAAAACTGCCCAAGGGAAATAACACTTTTTGAAGAAAGCTACCTACCTGAATTGCAGCCAGGATGAGAAATTATTATGACCAAAGCTCACTCCATTGTAACCCTACAAACTATAGTCCAAAGTGAGAACCTTGGAGTGCTCCTGGACTGCAGCAGCTGTGACCAGCTCCTCCCTCTGAGCAGGGCATGCACACATCTGTGTGCATGCTAATGTGAATATGCCATAGCAAATGTACTGGGAATGTTGCTCTCCTGGATTCTTAAGTATTTTAGATTTGTAAGTTAGGCCTGTGAGTTACTGTTGTGCTATCACAAATTCTGTATGAATTGTTCAATTATTTAACTCAAGCTATAGACTAACTGCTGTTAAGTTTAGGTTTAAACCTTTAGACCAAAAATTCCTAGGCTCTGTTTAGCAAGGGGGTCTACTCTGAATCTTGTGAGTCAACAGGAGGGCCCTCTTTATTCCTTTTTCCTTTTGACCCTTATCCTTTCCAACTGTTTCTTTTCCTCCTCCTCCCTCTCCCTCAGCCCCCAAGCCTTGTCACAGGTAATTTTTGGGTTGATTTTTGTTGCAGATGAAATGGATTTAGATTTTTGTTTGCTTTTTCTCTGTGTGATTTAACCATCTAGTAAGTAGCAGGGTGAACCTGAGCAATGAACTTTGTAATGCTTTTGCTTTTACACCAACCCTGCTTTTGCAGTACCTTTGCCAGTGATTCTTTAAGCAACCCTAAAACACACATTCATGACACAAGTCTTTGGAATATCTTGGCTCTTCAAGGTAAGTGCTCTCAAAAGGACTGCTGTCCATTGAGTCCTGGTAAATTATTTTCCTTTGAAGGATGCCTTAGTCCAGATCAATAGACTGGTAGATCAATTTGCGGACCACAATCTTCTGGAACCTGGAATCATGTATCAGCCTTTCTTGCTTCTTTTCTTCTGTCATAAAGTTGGCTAGAGCTTTTCCTGCAAGCAAAAATGTAGAATAAGAGAGAGCGCATGTTTTCATGTCTGATGGTGTGAAAAGAAAATATTGCAGAACATTGCTGCCTGACCAGAGTTTCAAGGGACCAGAAACCTCTTTTTTATTTATTTTTCCTTTTGGCAGCTCTGTTTCACAGTGAGGCCCAGACAGGGCAGGAAAATAAAGGAGTACAGAAAGTTCAAACGAGAAACAGATGTTGAGAACAAGTGTTGAAACAATACTCAATGCCCCAACAGCCATTTGCTTCAGTACCCTGCATACCCCAGGAATATAGGAATATATAGAAATCAGGAATATAATAAGAATATATTGTAACAATGCATATATCAGTACAGTGATGGAAACTAATAACATCTCTGCTTTTAAAAGTAACCTCATTAAGTAAAAAGTATCTGAAAACAGCATTTAATATTTAAAAACTTTTTATTAACTAATTAATTCATGATTTACATAACCGAATTCTAATCTAACAATACAGAGCTTGGTAATATGATTTTTTTAATATTAGGCAACAAATTATTCTGAAATTAAATTTAAAGGCAAAAACATTATTGAAATGAGAGTTAGCAATGAAATGCTAACTTTCCAGCGGTTCCAGGAGGACCTTGTGACTGCCATGGGGTTAGTACCTGTAGAGCAAGTACAAAACCATAAAATAAATTCATTTATGACCATGAAGACTAAACTGAAATCCTATTATATTTCAAAAGTTGCAATGCAGATTGACCTAAGTCAGGACATTCATATACCACTTCTACGTACAGATGTACACAGAAATGTCTCCAGTGAGGACCTCAGAGCATGGTATGGCAAGACTGATTTTCTATCACACCATAATATATACTTCCTTCTCCATATGATATATGAGTTTGAGAAGAGAACACGCCTTATGGAATCATTGCTCCTTCATCTTCCGCCCTTGGAAGAAGTTTATATGATAATACGTTGCACCCAAGTGGCTGTGG
Organism: Leptocoma aspasia; assembly: GCA_013399835.1. Lineage (NCBI taxonomy): Eukaryota > Metazoa > Chordata > Aves > Passeriformes > Nectariniidae > Leptocoma > Leptocoma aspasia. The sequence goes on along the minus strand of VXAX01002258.1, from coordinate 200,768 downwards.
GCGGTTGTTACACTATATAAGGTGTTTTCAAGGACCTTCTGCCCAGTTGTATTTTCCTGAAGAGATTGCCACCTCTCATAACTGCTCGGTGGTGTTCCTTGTAAAGATGTGAAAAGGAACAACTGGATAAACATATTTCTTACCTTGGTTGAGCTGTATCTGATTATGTATCTGAGTGCTTTATACACACATTCATATATCTCTTATATTGCCTGAGATATATTAAACTCTGTATCCCACTACTTCAAATATTGTAATCTGGAGTTTTGCCACATTTCATGGAGTACTGAAGAGGTCTTTGAAGAGCACTACCCTCTAACTTCAGCTGGAGAAATCTGATGCTGCAATTTTGCTTTCAGCTACTGCCTCAAACTATACTGGCAACAACCATTAGTAATGACAGCTCTCCTACAGAGCTCCTGCAATAACCACCCTGGTATCAAGCAGTTTGGAGTGAATCAACAATGATATTATTGTTAGTACAACTTTGCTCCTCACATTTCCTATTCTGTTGAGAATTAGAAATTACAGACATGAGCTGATCTTTGCATCTAAAATTGAGTAACAGCGGCTGTAGATAGAAGGATTTATTTTACATATTTTAAAGAACCATATTCTGAAATAAAATTTATTTTTACTTATAAGAAAGTGAATAATAAAGTAACCTTTAAGCAAACCTTGGTGCATTCCTTAAATAAAAGGAAAGCATAGTATTTAAGGATGTATGTGAAAAACTGATTTCTACCAACATATAAAGCTCCAAAGTACTCACTGTAAGAAAACTGTTTTACCACTAAGTCCCTTGCTGTTCATAAAAACTTTGAAATACATCCGTAAAATCAAGATCATATCTAAGCATTACATTGTAAGCATACCTGCATTTTATACCTTTGCATATTATATAATACGAAAATAATATATATTCTAAATAAACCAGAGCCTAAATTTTGGGAGAACAGATGTTACAAGCTTGTAATACTAGAAAGTATTTCCTTTTAACTGAAGTAAAATCTCCTGGCCCGTTTCTCATAACTTCCAGTAATATCAATAATCTTGTGATGGAATTTAAATTTTAAAAAATTATTCATAGATTTTTAACTTACTTATCTGGGTCTCAGATATTAAAGAGAGTTAAGAGAAAAACTCCAGGGCAGCAAAATCAGCTAACGATACACATGTGCTAAGAGTTTTGTAATCATGAAAAAGGTCTCTCTCTCAATGTGAACATCTCTGCAGATTGTCCCTGCTCTCAAGTAGACAAAATTTCCATTAAACAGTGTGAACTTTCAGAAAAAATAGTGTGAACTTTTAGAAAGCTGTCCCTTTCAGCAGTGAAAAGTCCTTTAATAACTCCAACAGTATTCTTACTTTTCTTTCTTACAAATAAAAGAGTATTGGTATCAACAGAACAAAAGATAGGACACACATGCTTATAAACACCTGAAAGTTTCCTGCAATCAGTGAACACTTTCTTCCCAAAAGTGCTTCTAGGTTATGACGGTGGAAGACTGGCTGTTTATGTATTAGTGAGCAAAATTTGTAAAAACAGCTAAAATTACATGATCAGATCTGACTGTTGAGTGATGTCTGAAGGCATTGCTTAGTGATATTAAAAGCTGAACTTCTTTCATATCCACCTTAATTAGCAGTTGCATGACATAAAATTACAAATATGATTACATTTTCACTCTTTCTTAGGGAAAGAAAACACCTCCTGTTCCAATACCTGTTGTGCATCCCATCACCTGTTTTATGTGCCTAACTATATTCACAGAATATTATGTAGTATTACACACATCAGAAAAATTACTTAAAACCTGCTCACCATAATTTAGCAAGTACTTGCATGGACTTATAAAACAGATTTTGGTCAGTATTACATTAAAATTTCTACAAACTATTTTCTCTCTCCTGACTTAAGCCGAATGAAAATCCATTTAATTAACGTGTACCTAAAAGTATGCTACAAAATGCATCTAAGCATCCATGTAAATAAATGTTAGTGGGTTTTGGACCCACTTATAATAGCCCACAACAAACTGTAAGATTTCCTCACTTATACGCATTATCCTGAACTGCATATAGGCCCCCTGCAAGCCAGATACACTAATGTTTTGCAAGATTTGTGAATTTTTTCATCTTTCAGACTATCAGGAGAAGTACTAACATCTTCTGCTACTACAGTCATTCCTCAATTCCCTGTATACGTTCAAAATGCATATAACACTTCCTGCCATTGAACTGACGAACGTAACAATGAAAGAGGTTTAGTTATAGAGGGTCTAAATGATCTGCTGTGGGGATAAAAAAATTTTATTAAAGTATTTAATAAAAAGTCCAGCAGTAGCCAATCCAGAGCAATCAAAAAAATCCAAACCCCATTGGGTTAAACTTACTTATTTCGGAGAAGTAAAACAGAGGAATAGAAGCTGGAATTCAGAAATTAAGAGAGAAGAGATTGTATAATTTACTCAAAACCCAATGGTTGGGTCTATTTCTACTTTATCCTTTACCACAGACACCAGAACAGCTATTTCAGTATATAACATAGAGAATGCCAAACCAAAACCTGAACTCTTAACATTGCTGTACTCACTTTACTTGCAGCAAATCTCTGTAACTTCAGAAGACAAAGCAATTCACAAAAGATCTTAGAAATTCATACACAAGATCTGTGAGAACCAATCAAGAGAACATGCAACTCCTAATGCATGGTCAAATTTAAAATTAAGTTGTTACAACAGATTTGAGGAAAATATTCAAATTACTGTAATATTAATGTCACATAATTAACATTAATTATGCATGTCAGGCGGTACCTTTTTGTGGGTCAAGAACACATAGTCTTTCTCTAATATTCAGGATGCAGAAAGAAACCTGCCGAAAATATCTGAATTTTTAGAAAATCAGAAAAGGAGAATTTGTCCCTTAGAAATTATATTACAAGCATAATCCACCACACACAACCCAAATCAGGGTTCCCAGGTGGAGCACGTATCTTATGAGTTAATAATGGAATCATCCAAAGCATCACACATGGAAGTAATGGGGATTTTTACCCATTCAGACATCTGTTACAAAACCAATACAGCTAAACAAAGACTGTAGAGAAACTTCTTTGAATAGAGAAGTCATAATTTATAAATAACTTTTCCCCAAACTGTCAGACAATAATACAAAGAAAGGTGTAGCAGGAAAATTTTTATTTTCTAGATATTCTTCCAAGTGTTGTTCTACACAACAGGAAAGTTGGTTTAAATGGTAAGTGGAAAATTGGTGTAAACAACCATTATTTTAAATTAACAACCAATTACAGGCAATTTTGAACCTTTCCTTCAAGTTTCTGGTTTGACACCAGGGCACAAAAAAAATTATTCAGGGAGTGCTTTTCAGGCTGTGTGCGCAAGGTGAATGTCCTCATTCCTCTTGTTGTACTTGCACTGTTTGTGGATGCCCATGTATTACTTTAAAGACTACATAAACATTCAAAAAGAAGTGTGGAAACTGGCTTCTGGTCTTTTTTACCAATTTTTCATTTTAATGGCATCATAAAAGACTTCATCATCTCTGAAAGTATCTCTGAAAGTAGTAGAAAAATCCTCATCAGTCAGATCATTATAACAGGACTAACCCTGTGCCCATCCCAAACCCCTCAGCTTGACTCTAGAGTAACCTTTGAGCTTTAATGAGACATTTGAATTTAACTTGTATAAAAAAGATATGGCTAAGTGGATGAATAATTTACACAAGCTGAAGCCAAACTTTTTATGTGTGAAACCTATGCACAAAGGTGCTTTTGCACTGCAAATTTCCGGTATGATTTCAGCCTAGATTTTCTGGTTCACAGCTGGGCTATGCCCAGCAAGGAATTTTTGTCAGTTTTGGACATCCAGCAGCTCTGCAATTGGCTTTTTTGACCTTCACATAAATTTAAGCATCCTAATAGGCTGCTGCCACCAACTGCAGAAAAAGATTCAGTGGCTAATGACTACCCTGACCTCTCTTCTTTCCCAAGGAGCTCCCACATCAGGGTGAGGAGTACAATCAGAATCCATTACCATTAATTAACCCCCAGAAGTTATGCAGAGAAGTCATATGGAGGCTGAGTTATCAACTTTCTATCTGCCTTCCAAAACTATTGTACTGCAGAAATGTCAGTCTTTCACCTATCAACAAAATGAATGAGAAATCCGAAGGACTAACATAACCTTTCTCTTGGAAACCAGAGCCTAAAATGTTGCTAATGGAGTAGATAGGCCACAAAGCTAAAAGCATAAACCAAATTTATTTCCTTGCTTGATAGAAATTTGAGCAAGAACTTTGAGCAAACCAAGCCTGAGCAGTCTTAAAAGACCTTCTTAACATGTATTTTATGACAGTCCTTCTCTCTGAAATTTTTCCAAGGTGCATATTCATCATTGGACATCAAGAAAACAGATGACAAGAATCATTTCACAGAATTTCATACTCATATATTCACTTGAAAATTGCACTGTAAACGTGCTTCTTTCTGATTGAAACACCAGGAATACACTTGTTATTTTCCAGGCATGATGCTATGAATGGAAGAATTACAACCACATACTGATCAAGGTTTTATTAAGGGTTGTAGAATTTTGTACATGCAATGGCAGAGAACTTGAAAAGTTCTCCATGTACCTGCATTTCTTCCTAAAATAACTACTATTCATTCAGAATGGTAATCACTTGGACTGCCTCCCACTTATGGATATTTACTTCTGGTGACCATTTTCAGAAGAACTCACATGCAAATTTATTTACTATATCAAGCCAGTCATCGCTATAGGAAACTAATAAACCCCAAAAATACTGTTACTGAAACATTGCCTGACACTGTTGTCAACACCGTTGAGAGTTTTCTATTGCAACAGATGCAACAGAAAAGCCAGGTTATTCACTAACCTCCTCTCCTGCTCTATTTGCTTCAAAAGAAGCAAAATCTGTGAAGAGCTGTGTCTGCACTAACTAAGCCATGTACAGGCTGCTGCAACAGCCTTGTGAATTAATTCCTCTTTCAGTATTTCAGTAGATTTCTTTCAGTAGTGCAAAAGACTTTTCTATTTATTGTCCCATACAGTATCAAAGCAAAGTCAGACATCCACAACCCACATGTGCACACACACCCAAATACCAAAGCAGTGAAGAAAACCCTTCTAATGTTTTATTAGCAATCTTAACAAATTTGCTAATGCTAAAAATATAAAAAAAAAAAGGCAAAGAAGAAATCAGAATATTCCCCCTACAGTTATAATAAATTAAAATACAGAGGTTAATAAAATCACTGTAGTGCTTATTAGAAACATCAATGGAATGCAAGAAAAATGAAAAAATCCAAGCCAACAGACATAATTACTTTCCTATTCTGTTTCACAGCTTATGGCATCTCAGACAGGCTTTTATTTCAGAAATGGAAGTTAGACCAGGTTAGAAACAAGAACAGATATATATAATTCAGGCAATTTGAAAAAAGAGACAGGAAGAAAAACCAGGAAGTCCCTGACAATCCCTATGGTGGAATCTCTATTCAGAATAGTCTTCAGTGGACTGAAAAGCCAGGCCTGATTTGGAGACTGAGAAGAAAATCATGGCAGATGCCTAATATGTTTATGCAGTAACAACATCCTTGAATCTTACATCTAGCGTATTATTCACTTGCTACAAAAAAAAAGTCCACCTTCCTACAAAATCACATAAGAAAACACCCCCCCACAAAAAACCAGCACAAAAGAAGGAGTGCTCTTTTGTTCAAATCATTCAAGTCTGCTGGCTAACATATTTTTATCACTCTAGCAGTGTTCTTCTGACCAAAATATGAGATTCTATCACTGATGTGTTCCTTCAAAATATGACAAAGTTGCTCAAAAACCCCAAAGAACTGGGATATAAACGCTGATCGGTTAGGATCAACACACTCTTCTTCCCATCACTCACCTGTTTCAATATAGAATAATGAATACCAAAAACTTACTTATACACTGGGTTTTGGTATTATTATCAGTTTGCACCTGCTGCCTCTTGTCCTATCAAGTAGGCACCCCTACATTCATCACATGATCATTGCTAAGATCCCCCTGAGCTTTCTCAAGGCTCAGCAGTGCCAGCTCTTGCATGCTCCTGGATGATATGGTCCTGTAGTCATCCTCCACTTGACTTGATCCAGGATGTCCATGTCCTTCTTGCACTGGGCTGAGAGTTTCAGATGTGTCTCACACGTGATAGAGGGAAAGGAACACTACACTAAACCTACTGGCAGGCAATGCCATTCCAAATGTAACCCAGGAGACCTCTGGCCTTCTTTGCTATGAGGATGCATTTCTGGCTCATGGTCAACTAGCGTCCACCAGAACACCCAGGTGTTTTCCTGCCAAGTTGCTTTCAACCGTGTCAGCCCCAACTTTTTAGAATTCAGAAAATTATCTTGGTTTTAGTGGTTTCACAGCAAACATTCAACAACAGCTTTGACATTGGAAAGACACCAGATTTTCTCCATCGTTTTGTGGCTTGAAAGCTCAGTATGTTTAATCTTTGCCAAAAGATCACATGTTACATAAAGTCTGGGTATATTACATAATGTAGTCTCTTGCAATGACACAGAGTGCTTTTAAATGAAACACTTTTTACTGTTTGTGCTGGTTCAACAACCTTGTAAATTAAAAAGACTTAATTTTTCATCTGTATTTTTCAACTCCACTTTCAAAAACCTTGAAATGCAATTCTGCTAATAGTGCTGGAGCTACAGATTAATTAGCAAGAATTTTCACCACAGACTCTTACTCTCAAATTTACACGATAAAATTATGTTTAGGTATTAACATTAGCTTTCTAAGACTAATTGTAAACTAGTTCTAAGCCAGGAGCACACACACAAAAAAAAGAGAACCAAAAAAACTGTCCAACTTTAAGGCATAAAGTCTCCCAGCTTTTTTGTTCCTATAAATTGTATAAAACAAAAATCAGCCTGCTTCATAAACCACATATTGGACAGAAATTATTCAATTTTTTTTTTAACTTTTGCTCATTTTGATGAAAGAAATTATGCAGTTATCATTAAAAACTTGATGCTATAAATGAGTTTCCATTGATTGAACTCATATGCTTGTAGGTAGAACTTTCTGCTCTCAAGTGGCTACAATCTATCTCTTATATTATATGTACCCTGAAATTGGCCAGTAATGTACTTTCCTATTCAAAGATATAACAGATGGTCAGGTGAAGATATATATAAGGGCAGCACTTGAAATATATATGACATCATAAAATGCAATATGTACCTAATATGGCAATGTTTACTCATGTTCTTGGCTACTCAAACTTTTTAGAATTTCCATTAGTTCTGTGCTTATGCTCCTAAGCTAAGTGACAGCAGCTGTTTCTTTAAAGTCAGAAGAACAGTGACAGAAAATTTGAGTGTTCCAAGAGCTACTGCATATAACTAATTACTTTAAGAAAACTTATAGTGCATTCCAAACTTTTGTTTATATTTTGCTGATTTTCATGGAGACAAAACATGAATTTTTTCGTAGAAAAAATTTCGTTTACTTTATGATATGAGGAAACAATGCCTTCAAAGAAAAACTCAGGTTAAAACACCACAATCCTTTACACATTCTGGTAAAAAGATCTGTTAACTACTAGCCTGAAAGAAATTCAGAGAACTTAACATTGTTAAAATTTGTTCTTGCATGTCTTTTATCTTTCTCACATATCAAAACTGTTAGTATCAACACAATCATGATTCTCATTAATCACCACTTAACATTATTGTGTAAATATGCAATTTTCAAAATAGTACTCTTTGTACTTTAATAATTTGATTTACCAAACTAAAGCTTCATTTTAGAAGTGAGGAAGCTTCACAGATCACCTTCTGCTCTGTGGAGTTTGATGAGTTCCTTGGACTGGACTCCGGAGGGAGGAATGCTACCTGAATTCTGCTCAGCTTCAGACTTAACCCCTAGATCAGTTCCAAAAGGAAAAGAAAATAGAGAGCAATCTTGATCAGTCAGATGCCCACTGGAATACACCCTGAAACTCTAATTCTGCAGCTGCTTTTCTACCTGAACCTGATGAAACACGACACTGACTCAAAGGCTTTTAATCACTGCAGGGAGCACTCGAGCATCACCTTGTTGTATCTGGAGTAAATCACACCTATTTATGATTTCAGACTTAGGTAGACTACCAGTTTCTCTCTCTGTATTTCTGAGCTTTTCTCATCACATCTACTATGACACCCATGCCAAGATTCATCCTACCTAACTAATTTTTAATTGAGGCACTTAGGTTAAGAATCTAGTCACCCAAGACTTCTGTTAGGCTCAGCAACAAGACCTTAGATAAGCCTTAGGTGCTCTCTGGAAGTATCTCCTTGTCTCCCTCTGAAGGGAATGGAAGTAACAAATAATCCTGATTTGACTCCTGCCTGATAAAATATTCTGTTTAAAAGCCTAACTCTGGGTGTGACAAACTTTGGCCTTCAGACTTTGCTATACAGAAAATTTATGCTTACCAAATCTATATTCTGGAACAAAATAATTTCTGAATTGTCGGAGTAAAATTAAATGATGCCTTGTTTTGCATTTTCACATAAGTAACTAAAATTATTCTATGGATGTGAAATTCTCTTCCATTTTAGCCAAGACGTTTCTCCTCTACTTGTCTGTTCACACCTCTCCACGTGTAGTAATGATTCCATGCTCCTGATCCCACTTACTAAAATTTTCATACTAAAATTTATCCTTTTCTTGCCCACTCGTTCTCTGCAGCTTTTTCTTTGCAATACACGCAGCAACAGTCCCATTAATCCCATCAGTCACTCCACTACTATCCCACAGACCCCTTCCCCATCCATTTCTAAGCACCATCACCCCCTTCCAAATTCCTTTTCAGAGACTTGGCACCAGGACTCATCCTACAGCTCTAACTGTAGACAACACAGGTGTGCACTCCCTGTGCACCTTCTACTGTGAATTCAAACAACCTCTCTCTGTGAATGAGTCAGACTCACTTCATTCTCATCTTTCCCAACACATCTGTTGTTGAGTATCATGACAAAGACCCACTGTCCATCTTTTGCTCATGGGATCTCTTCAGAGTGCTTCTGCAGTTTATTTTCAAGTGTTCCTCCTGCAAGGGATCAGAGAGAGCTTGGTCATTTGTCTTTTTCTCCTGCTGAATCTTACCTTTGAATAGCCTTTTCTGCTATCATAAATTCAGCAGTCATTTCTGGACTGAAACATAAGAGTGGGTTTTTGTCTGCTCCAAACTCACCGACCAGGTTGTAACAATTTTTGGATGTGGAATGTTTTGAGTTACCCACGACACTTTCATGGGATTTTTTTTTATAATAATACTTAAGGAATCTAGCAGACATTAGGATCCCACTGTTTACTTAACACTTTACCTGTGTGTAATAAGAGAAAATTTTGGCCTTACACAGCAAGCAACTGAAATACTCAGCTGAACTACTGGAAGTACTTCTCAAAACAGAAGAATGTAGGATATAAGAATTATTAAGTGATGCATTTATGATGTATTGTAACAGAAAACAATGTGCTTTACACATTTAAACTTAATATCCCAGGTTGAAGTTCACCACAGAATCTTCTTTCTAAGCTCTGTTTCCAAATACATTAAAATAATCTTTAAATTCAGAATTTTTTTTCTTAAATTTAAATTCTGGAAGTGGTGCTGAGTGGTTGCTGAATGTTGAGTGGATTCTAAGTAGGAAGGAATCTCAATGTTAATTCTGCTTTCTTAACAGAAGGATATTCTGCTTTCTTAACAGAAGGATATGATCACTTATGGTGCAAATATAGAACACAAAGCGTGTTTTAATGAGTACATAAGGATAATAACACGTGTGTATGAAGACTCAAAAGTGAAGAAAGTAATAAGGAAAACATCTGCAATATTAGGAGTAAATTTTTCTACTCTATCTTAGAAGTCAAAACATCTCATTTCATAGAACCTGTTTGTAGAGGATGAAGGAATTTTTTACTGTATATTTTTTCAATAATTTTCCTATGTAAGTAAGAATTTCTGTCTTGGGAAGAGGCCGATGTCATTTTCCCTTTGTCTCCCTACATGCTGTCAGCAGCGGTGCTGCCGTCTTGGGAGTGGGCAGTATCCCACCATTTTGGGAGTCTCCTCGTTCCCATGGGGTTCCTGAGATTTAGCAATTTTGTGTTAAGTGGTTATTTACTAGTTGTTTCGGGGGTTTGTTTTCTTTTTCTTGTTGCTGTTCGGCACGTTAGTAACAACTATTTTTTAACTTATATCTACTAATATTTGTTCCTTATAGGTGGAAAAGGATTGATTGAAATTAGGGGTAGGTAACCCATTTTAATGAGTGTCCACATCTTTAAATTGTCATGACAAAAAGAAAAGGAGCAAGCCCAGAACAGATGTCTTGGTATCAGTAAAAAGAAACTTCTCCGGCAAAAGTCAAATCACAAGCTGTAGGAAACTACAAGTTGCAGAAAACCTTCTGGTTTTGTTGTCCTCAGCGCCTAGTTAACATTACTGGCAGTTCTTTCTATGAAACTTCTTAAAGTTTAAATTTGATTCACAAAATATGAAAGCTTAATTGAAATGTCTAAAATCTACTTATTGTCATTTTCAACACAAAACTAACTGCATATATATTTCATTACATCTGTACTGACCATACAAATGCAAGTGTCTATAATAATAATAACGTATTTCAGTTAGTATTCAAAAAATATAACTTTTATGCATCGCCTCTGGGGTCAAGGCCAGTTTTAGCTACAAGATGGTCTACACAGCTGCTACCACATCCCATGAACCTGAAGAGTGCCAAGATAAAGGGAGAGAAATAGGACCCAGCTATAACCCCCTCTTTCTTTAAATAATTTTTCATTTCAACTCCCGTGTATTGTTCTGCAACATCTCTCATCCTACAAATAAAATCAGAGAATTGTAGAATACTCTGAATTGGAAGAGACCCATCAGGATCCCTCAAGTCCAACTCCTGGCTTTGCACAGGACACCCCAAGAATCACACCACATGCCTTAGAGCATTGTCCAAACACTTCTTGAACTCTGTCAGACTTGGTGCAGACTTTCCTGGGGAGCCTGTTCAGCCACCCTCTGCGTGAAAAATCCTTTTCTAATGTCCAACCTAAACCACCTCTGACACATCTTCAGGCCATCCCCTCTGGTCCTGTCACTGGTTACCACAGAGAAGAGATCAGTGAAACTATTTCCCCTTCCTCTGTCCCTCATGAGGAAGTTGTAACTTCACTTCAGTGAGGTCTCCCCTCCTCTCCAGGCTGAACAGACCAGGTGCCCTCAGCTCCTTCCCGTGTGGCTTCCCCCTGTAGGCCCTTCACCATCTTCGTAGCCCATAAATATAAGCTGCCCTGCAACATGCACACACAGTTGTTCTCAGAGGAGAGAATATAGTTCAGAAAAATGCATTCCAACACTGAGAATATGTGCCAAAATACTGGAGTGAAATACTGACACCGCAGGAAGAAATGTCAGAACAAAGCACCAAAGTACAAAAGTGTTATATGGGGCAATGCCTCAAAGCATCCTGACTGTGACAAGCTGACAAGAAAATCTTGACTTAGAATGCATTTAGGTCAAAAAATAGTACAACAAAGGGCCGACAAGGAAGCTATGAGGCACAAAGATTCTTAACTCTGGAAGACCACTCAGGTTTAAAAAGGGAGAAAGAAATAAACCACTTATTTTCAGCAATGACTAACTAATGAGGTTTAAAAAGGGAGAAAGAAATAAACCACTTATTTTCAGCAACGACTAACTAAGTGATAAGCAAACAAAAATTGTTGTATGAAGAAGGGCCAGAAGTATGTCATGAGGGCCTACAAGAAATTTTCAAACCAAGTTATTTCAGTGTTCAGAGGAAATGGAAAGGAAAATTGAAGTTACGACTCAGTTGGCTACACAGACAGAACAACTCTAATTGATGTGAGGCCAGGCTGGCACTGTTGGATTCACAGAACCACAGCTGGCTCCCTGCTCCTGCTTTTGCCTTTCTCTTTGCTAAGATGCACAATGGAACTTAAGACTGGCATATGTAGGGATTAGTTTTGCATGAAATATCAAGACAAAAGGAAGGAGCTCTTTATTTTCCTTGGATGACCTTTCCTTCTGGATTTTTTTGCATCCAATTTTACACTCACTGCAAACAAATACGACCTAGATGTGAGATTATATCCAGTAATTCTTAATGGTATATTGACTCTGTGACGGTTGGCTGACTTTTGCTAAACTGGATATAACTGTCCAAGTCTGAACCTTTTATGAAGTACCAGCTGTGGTAAACACCCCCCATCTGCAGTGAGACTCAAAGCACTCTCAGCAAACATATGCTTTAAATGAAATTCAGCTCCTGTTGGAACAAAATTCCTTTAGTACAAGATGAAGGAATGAGTTCAAAGTATTTTCAGTTGGCTCTTTACTGATCCAGATGAAACCTAGACTGCTACTGAACATCCAGCACCACCTGCAGAAACATCCTAAATGGAACTCAAAAGTAATGGAACTTTCAAAGTAATACTTTGAAAGGACTAGCTTAGCCTAGCCTCACTTGCATGGCTTGATAAAAAGCTCAGTCAAAGGTGATTTAGCTGCAGTTCACTCACAGGACATGCCTAAGCACCAGTTAGAAATCAAATATTAAAGTATAACAAGATCCAAATGCTAGGTCCTGCAGATAAAATGTATTACAGAGACAGCTGACAACAGTTGTATTTGTTTAAATATTCAGACTTCAAATCAGAATTCTAGGCACAACAGTGCCATCCAGGGGCCATCTAATTGCTGGTAAATTTCCTGAAGCTGTTTTTTTGGGGTTTTTGTTGGTTTTTTTGGGTTTGAGGTTTTTTTTTTTGGGCGGGGGGGGGTGTTAGTTGTCTTTTGTTTGTTTGTTTTGGGTTTTGTTTGTTTTGGATTTGTTTGGTTTTGTTTCTTGTATAACCAGAACTTGGTTTGTTTAAAACTATTTCCCCAAGTATTTTCAAATATAACCTTGGTTCTTTTGAATACTGCAGCAGATAAACAGGAATATGAAGAAAAAAAAAAACCTGATTAATTATCTAGACATACTAAGCTCTGCTTACATTTAAGCAAGGGTTTTGCAAAAGTTTCAATAGAAGAATTATTTCTAGCAATTTAAATCAACAATCCTTCTAGCACAATAAACTGGCAATGATGAGGAAAGCTCTGATGAACCTCTGCCAAACTTTTCAGACTGAGACATCACTCAGTCCAAAGCACATGCTCAGCCACACTTCACCACAGCTACTTAAAATGAATTATGCATATAAAATTTCACACAACCAAAGCTTCAGGACGTATAGTTTCTACACAACCCTAACTCTTCCTTCTGCACAAATCGAAAACTCAATCTTAAAATTATAAAGCACTTGGAAAATGGAGGCTGTTTTGTCATGGTGGGGACAGAGCAAGGTCTAGAGGTCACAGTTTACTCCTGTAACGCGTTCCACTCAGCAGCATCAAGGCAGGAGTAAGTAAGAACCCCAAAATATTTCTAAGATTATAAACTAGTCGTGGGGGCAGAGGCCACTTCAGTTCGAGGATTTACAAGCGTACATCCCCCCGGATTCACCCGGCCGGCCGAGCGATACTCCAGGTTCCGCCCGGAGCGAGCCAGGCTCTTTAGGAACGGCCCAGACGCCTCAGGTAGGCCGGGCTCGGGATCCGCCCCCTGACCACGCCGNGGGCCGATCCTCCCTGCAGCCGGCGTGGCCGCCTGGGGCCGTCGGGAAGGCCGCAGGTGGCTGCCGCCGTCCTCGGCGTGGGAAGACGCATCCCATCGTGCGGGAGCTCACTGCGATGAAAACGAACATCCGTCGGGTGAAGTTGAGCTGCTTGTAGTGGGATGCCACGCGATTTCGACACGTGTGCCTCGGTCCTGTCCCTGAGTGTCGTTTCATCACGCCTGTCTTGCTGTGTTTTTGTTCACACTGAAGTTTTGCAGGTGATCTAGCGGACCCACCGAAGCCCCAGCTGCCTGTCTCCTGGATGGCAAAGATACTGGCTTATTTTCTTGGACATGGAGGGACTGAAAATGAAAAATTAATGGGTTACAGCGAATATCTTGTTCTGTAAGAAGCTTGGTGTTTAATATTTATTTCAGTATGTAGTGTGAATTCGGTTATGTGTGTTTCACTTGTGATGGGTTTTGGTTACATATATGCAAATCATTGTGCACGGTAAGCCTGACACGACTAAAGTAACCTCTTTTTAGGTGTTGCACCAACAGTTTGGAATAGCTGGCAGTTGTGCTGAGCCTGTGTGGTATGAGCACCTGCACTTAGCAGTGTATGCTTCCAGAATTCTTATGTAATTAGCAGCTTGATTACACTTATCAGCAGAACTAAAATTATTTTGTTTTAGGCATATAGTAACCTGGAGAGGGGTTGATTTGCAAGTTGATTTCTTGGTCAAGAATTTAGTGAAGTGTAGCCTCTTCATCAGGAAAAATGTTTGATAGTACATAAAATCAAGATATTTACTCAGTAGTTTTTGGTTCTTGCTGTTAACAAGTGTAAGGTCAGAAATTAGTGATTTGACGTTGAAATATACCTGTAAATCGCCAAGGAAAGAAGAGGGTATTTCATTCATTGTGGTAGTGTGGACTTCTTGTGATTGATTCACATTTGGGTGATGTTCCACAGTCTTTCACTGCAAAAATGCTAATATAACAACGGATGAAAACAGAAGCATTCTTTGACTAAGGAATTCTTCACAAAAAGAGCACAGTAAGTTTCTGCACAAAAGATTGGAAGATTGCAGTAAGGACACAGGAGAAGGTTATGTTTGAAGTATAAGATGAAATGACATTGCCAAAGAGGAAGCTGAAAGTTCTGGAGGAGATAGGTTTTACCAGTTTCTACAAAAAAGTAGACACTCTGTAATAATCTGAGATGTAAGGTAGGACGGAGACTGAAATCCTAGATGCCATCTCTTCAAGAGGGACAGAAGGTCAGTCTGCCATAGAGTAGGATGAGACCTAGCATGAATAGATTTAAAAGTGTTTTCCATTTATATGCATATGTCCTTTTGTAAGTGTCAGAGACGTATTTATTACTGTCATGTTTAGTTACAAAATGTGAAATAAATTATTTACCAATACCTGGATATTTCATATCTCTGTAACAGATACCCTCTGTGTGTTTGTTATAAGAGATGCCCTTGTAAGAATACATTTTAAGAGTAAAAATCATATCTTCCTCTAATAAGAGATGAAATGGAGGAATTTTATTAGGACAATGTTTAAAGGAATAATTTTTGAAAGTGCAGTCTATTAAATAATATTTCTTGTGTATTCTTCCAATTTACTAAGGGAAAGCAAATTACAGAGCAGGTCTGTTCTGTGCACCTTCAGGTTTTCACAGTCAGACAATACTAGGGATCATATGGGTTTTTCCCCATTAGGCCATATACAGTAGGCATGATGCTATTTTTGCAGAGACAACCTTGTCACCCTTACATAGCTGATAAACTTGTTTGTTTTTGCTGGATTTACAGGAGTCCAGTATCTGAAGGGAGTCTACAGGAAAGCTGGAGAGAGACTTTTCTAAAAGGCATGTAGAGATAGTACAAGAGGGAATGGCTTTTAATAGGAAGAGAGTAGATTTAGGTTAGACATTAGGAAGAAATTCTGTGCTGTGAGGGTGGTGAGGCACAAGCATGTGTTGGGCTGTGGATATGTGGATGACCTGTCTCTGGAGGTGTTTAAGGCCAGGTTGGATGTGCTCCGAGCAGCCTGGAGCAGTGGGAGGTGACCCTGCCCATTGCAGCAAGGTTGGAACCAGGTGGTCTTTAAGGTCCCTTTCAACCCAACCCATTCTGTTAAATTCTGTGATATTATGTATTTCAGGTTTCAATTCTAGCAAAGAGAGACTTCTGCTTTTAATTAACATAAAATACCGTGTCCTGCTAAGTAGTGGAATCCAAAGAAGTTCTGGGATGATAGATTTCAAATTTTTTTTACCAATTCAGATTTTGTTTACAGGAAGAACAGATATTCTTAAGACCAGTGTCTCTCAGTGATATAAACTGGCACTTGACCTTTATTTTAATTACTTACTGGTTTATGTTTGATATTAGTAGCTAACAAATAGTTCTAAGTGTTAAAAAGCTTACTTGTTCTGCAGTGTCTACTACATGAGATGTACATATGCTTTGAAACTAGAGGGCATTTAATTGCATGATGATTGAATGATGATGATGAAGAAAATCCTCCAAGGAAATGAGACAAATAGTGGACCGTGATGCCTGTGTCCTTTCTGAGAGTTTTTGAACTCATTGGCTAATTTCAGAGAAATTGGAAAGGAGTGGACACCTTAAAAGTTGTTGGGCTTTGGGGTTTTTTTAATTATAATTTGGTTAAAGAATATTACCTCTGTCTCCCAACTGTTCTGGTCTATAAGGAACAAAGAATTAAAATGTTGCACTGTTTAGGTGACTGGATGAATAAGAGAGTTAAGGCAAGTGTACAATGTTAAGGACCCAGTGTGAAGAGAGCAAATTGCAATTGTTGTGATGAGGTGAAATAAGACAGAAAATACTAAGAAACTAATCATATTCACAAATAATTAGTTTAGACATTTCATTAATCTTTCTTTTAATGAAAAGTTGTTTATAGCAGTGTAAATGCTTCAGAATGTCACACTACTTCCGTGTGTACCTAGATAATAACAGAAAAAAAGTAAGGTCTTGGCAGAGCCCACAGTCAGCAAGGTCTGGTAATTTTAGGGAGCCATCTTGCTGCTGGTAAATAGCGTGGTACAGTTTCAGTGTGACTGCATGACTGACAAGGCTAAGAAACACTATTTTTTTTTTAATTTGGGCATCATATTACTGTATGGGATTGCTACTTTTTGATTACTGCCCAATGAAGAATTGGGTGGGGGAATTGGGAAGGAGGGAGGGTGGGTGCAAAGGAAATGAAAACCAGAAAATTGGAACAAAGTGAAACAGTGAAGACTAGAGTTTTTGGGAAAAAACAAAATGCAGTATTTCTTACCATTTTATACTCATTGTGTTTGCTGAAACAGAGGAAAGCATAAGTCGTAGAATGAAAATCTCAGTTTTGCAATTCCATATTCACTGCATATGGCCTTACTTTTGAAGGGTTTGTCTGTATTAGGTCTAATTCTATTCTCCAATTGTGCTTACTCTTACAAGCATGCGGGCTGCAGGAATCGTTTTAAAAACAGTGTTGCTGTCTTGAATATGTTTCCTATTTGAAAAAGCTTTCTAAGGAATTTCAGGTGTCTTGCCACAGAGTAGCTTCCAAAGTTAAACTTTCCGGAAACATTTGCTAGATGGCAGCACATAATCATCAACTACCATGGATAAGGGCAAGTTTCAAGGGAGATAGCTCATGTTTAATGTGAAAAATTATCCATGTTGAGCAGTACAGAATAGTATGAAACAGAAACTGTTGAATGGGAGCCCTACAATTTTCTAGGGTTTTTTTCAGAACCTGTGCTTCTTAAAGTTATATTGTTCTGTTTTCACAATCCTAATCTGCAATTGGTGTTGTATTATTGCAACAAATACAGTTATCTTTCTTTCTACCTTTTTTTTTTCTTTTTTAATGCTATTCTGTTTGCAGCTACCTCAAGGAGCTGTGCTGCAGAAAGCCCATGAAGCTAATGCAAATGAAGTCTGTATGCAGTTTTAAAAATAATGTGCTTTTTAAAAAATAGTTTTAAAATAATGTTCTAATGTGTACCTCCATGAATGCTGTAATGGCTGAAGTTTAATATTAGTAAGGCATCATATTATATAAAGCAAATCCTTAGAGTTGAGAGTCGTTTCTGTCTGTGGGACATGTGAATCAAATTTTCCAAACTTGATTGGATATTGAAACTTTGCTATCAGGTGAATTATTCTCTTAAATCACATGCAGACAAAATAATTTTTCTCTGTGTTTACAAAGCTACAGGTTTTAGATAATAAAAGGTAATGTCTGCATAATGCTTGTTATCAGTGATAGAATTGTTATCGATGATAGAATGGTTCTTTTTTTTTTTGAAAAGGTAGGATCAAGATACAACCATAACTTGAGAATGATGTGTGTGCACACATTTTTCAGCCTGCCAAGCAAAGTCCAAAATTAAAATTATTACCTAGGGAGCTTAGTAATGAAGCTCAAGGTGATAAATTCCATTCATATTGTTTTGGGCCCCAGCACTTTGTTTTTGTGATAGTCTCCATGGCAGCACTCTGTTCTTCTACTCTAGATTTAGGGCTGACATCCTGGCCTCAGATTTAGCTGGGCAGCAGTTTAGGTACTGGTATGTTTAGAAAGCAGTCTGGACGTGTAAATTAAGAATTTAGATTGGTGGTATTGCAAAGTCAAGTATGAGTGGTGTGGCTGATAATGAAAAAAAATCACACAAAAAGCTACGGGGAATAACCTTAATTTAGGGAGAAGGATTGACATACAGTCTCTGGAAGTTGGAAACTGCAGTGTTGGGTTTTAGCTGTAGTTCAGTAATTACACAGAACTATATCTGTAATTATTGAATCTTTTATTACAGTGCAAACAGAAGTATATTTGGAGGTGCTTGTATAAAAACTAAGCTGTCTTGGTGTAGCATGAGTAGGTGTTGTGTTTTGTCCTTAGGTGTTCAGACACAGCTAAGATAAAACAAAAAGGAGCTATTGAAATTGCATTTATACATGTCTTCATTCACAAATTGAAGAAAGTTCAAGTACATCCTTTTGTAAGTAAATAATTTTTGGTCACCAGAGTTTCTGTGTAGCAATAAGGAGAATGTGGTCTGAACGGAATATCTGGAAAGATTAGGGAGGGGGAAATTCGAGCAGGTCATTCATTCTTCCTGAAGCTGAATTGATTTCTATAACCAAGAACTGCCTCGTGATTTTTGTAAGGTGCACTAAATATGAAAGATCTGAGTATTTACCCATGCTAGTCCTTAGTGTGTTATATATTTCTAGGTTCTATACAGTATGTCTAGCATGCTTATATAAATATTTTTTAATTGATAATAAAATTAACTTAAAGTTTTTTAGTCTTTGAATGGCCACCACTTTTGCAAGAAGCATTCTGTACAAAGTGAATTTAAGACTTCACCGTGGTATTTATTTGCAGTTACTTAAGATCTTCTGAATTTTCAGCCTTCTTCAGCATGATGTATGACTAGGTTGTCACACAGATATGATGTACCTCTTTGTGTTTTTGTTGATTTAGGATGATAAATTAGACATAAAATTCAAAATCTTGTTTATTTGTGGTCTGTTCTTTTACACACATTTTATTCTATAGAAACTGAGAGAGTTTTTAACACTGAAGCGCCTTTCATATAAGACTTTTTGTGTGGAGAATTGTTTTGCAGTTCAGACAGATGAGACGTGCCCCTGAAGGAGTGTGATTCTCCAACTGTGGATTCACAAGCTTCTGGACTTGCTTCTTCTGAATTGGGGGCTTCTCACTCACCCATTCCAGCCACGTGGTCTTGCCTCCCTCTTCTGTGATCATAAGAAGTTTGTTGCTGGAGTATTTTCTACTACAGATTGATGGTAGCAGGGTCTTACAAGCCAGTGGGAGCAGCAGCAATGTGGAACCTGAGATGAGTGGGATGGGCACAGGGGTGGAAAGATGGATTATCCCACTACAGTGAATGAGCTGTTTGGTTGACTGATAGAGCTGTATTTCATCTCACTTACATGTTTCTCTTTAGGCAGTGGCTTTCTGTGAAATCAAGATAGGCTTTGGGGAGGGTATTGAATAGCAAAACCTGAAATAGGGTGATAGATAATGTGCAGTTACGTTGTCTGGCGGGTGTTTGTTACAGAAGTTAACTGGTGGTCAAGGCTGTAAAGGCAGGAGAATTAGAGAGTTCAAAGGGGAAGCCAAAGGAGCCCTTGTATTTGTCTCACCTTGATAGCTTTACAAGTTCATAGGAACATCTCATCTCCTCTCCTCTCCTCCCGTGAGTTCATGGAAGACTAGTTAAAAATTGGCTTTAAAGAAGAATCTTAAAATTCCAGTGGTGTCTAGGTATACAGGTGCCTAGGATGCTCTGTGGTCAGAATTTGAGCTGTGGCTGGATACTGGCACTGCCAAGATCTGTTTATCCCTGACAATGCGTGTTCTTAAATACTTCTTGAACCTGGTCGTACAGTCTCTTATATGTCACTAAGTTTATATTTCTTTTTTGGGAAATGTGACTAAGGGGGGGAAAATGGTCTCTTACCTGTTGCAAAAGAACAAGTTGCAGTCCGGTAATAAGTAGAGGAAAATATAATATTTGAGTTGTATTTCCAAAAGTAATTAAGAAATTAATACTTGGGCCTTCACGGGCTTTCTTTTAAAATGCTTTTTGCTATCATGGGCAAATTGATATGAGCATTCAGGTTTTAAGTGTATTAGATCCAAGGATCCAAATGGCTTCTGTTACCCAAGGTATGTTGTGATATTTTAAAGTATATTCCTAAGCCTTCCTTACAGTGTTGAAAAAGAATTCTAGATGGAAACTTCCAAAATAACACTGACAGAGTACTGTAGACATTACTGTGTTTAAGGCAGTTTGAAATACTGGGCAGCCGGTCCAGTGCAGTGATCCAGAATCTCACTGAAATAAAGTAGCTACCCCCAAAGATCTATTTTTATGCTGTCCCCTGGGCTATGTGGTAATCGAGGAATCCCCTAGGGCAATTTAATATTTGTATCTGCTTCCTTTGCATAAAGAGGAAGTGAGACTTGAGGTGAGGCATCTGACCAGTTCCCTGAGTTGGACTGAGCTGTGAGATGTCTTACTGCTCATAATTGAAAATATAGTCTTTTTCTTTAAGACATGAAGCTGTCTGATGGGGGAAAATTTTTAGTTTAATGGCTTAGTTGTTATAAAACTTTCCAGTAATTGAGAAAGCTGATGTATAGGTTCCCTCAGTCTGAGGTGAGTTGAATCCTGTGAATCTCAATGACCAGCAGAGTGCACTAATCACAAATATTAACAAATACTGTTGCTGGGCTACTGTCTGGCAAAGAAGGGTGATTTTATGGAGTGAGGGGAGCCTGGTCATGTATTTCACCAGTGGGAGCATTTCCGTAGGAAAAGTCCTTGACCGTGCTCCAAGGGCTGCTTATCCAACAATTAGCATAAAATACATGAGCTCCCTGAAAGGAAAAACTGGAGCTCTTTACTCCTGAGAAAATTCTTCTCGCTGGTCTATAGACAAGTTCTTTTTTGCTATTTTCTCTGTGGTTTATGAGCTGTATTTCATCCACCACCTATACAGTATGCTGGCCAAGCCATTTTCTTAAAGTAGAAGCATTTACCCTAGACTCCTATACCAGGTTTTTCAGTTCTCTGAAGTGCCCCTGCATCTAGACTGTTCCTCAGATGGCGATCACCAGTTCTCATACTCTCCTCAGTTATCTGCCAGTATGGTTCAGATGTATCACAGAGTCTCTGTCTCTTGGTCAACTTAAGGTGGCTTGAAGTTCATCTGTGACCACTTCAAAATTATTCT
Source organism: Leptocoma aspasia (assembly GCA_013399835.1). Taxonomy (NCBI): domain Eukaryota; kingdom Metazoa; phylum Chordata; class Aves; order Passeriformes; family Nectariniidae; genus Leptocoma; species Leptocoma aspasia. The sequence goes on along the minus strand of VXAX01002258.1, from coordinate 179,216 downwards.
TAAGGTAGAGTGGCTGGCACTTGGATACTTTTGAAAAAAGTATGGATGTCTAGGATGCTTTGTGGTCAAATTGAAGCTGTGGATGACTGTTGGCACTGCCAAGGTCTCTGTATCTCTGCCTTGCACGTGCCCTTAAATACTTCCTTGAAGCTGGTTCTGCGTTCTCTTAAATGTCACTAAAGTCAGTCTAAAGTCTTGGAAAGGCTTATAAACAAGTTATGAGAACTGAGAAAAGATAAATTTCTGCACGATTCAAAACTAAATAGCTAATCTTTTCCATCAGTTCATTTCTTAGTATACTGGCAAATCAGTGCGTTTTTTCTGTATATTACAAGTCTATGCAAAGTTGGAAAGCAAACACAGCTTTCTTTTTAAACTCTGGAATACTTGGCAGCAGTCATTTTAGCTGTATGGAAATGCATGTAAAAATTCTTGCATTAGTTGTGTTACTAACAAATAATTGTAGGCACAACAGTTTCTTGAAGAAGGAAAAGAAAGTTGTGCTACGAAGGGCTTGATTTCAGCTTAAAACAGTTCAAGTGTTAAATTGCTGACATTCTTTTACAGACCATGTAAATGTCCTAAGGAAAAAGTCTTTTGAAAGCTTATGAAATTTCCAAACTTATACTCTGTGAGATAAAATTCTGAGGAATTGTGGCTTTTTTTTTTCCCTAGGAACTGTTCCAGCAGCTGTTTCTAAAGTTTCTAGAGTTGCCACATCATCAGTTTTACTAATATTAGCAGCAAATTCTGATCTGCTTGCTCTTCGCATAGATATTTTCAGCAGATTACTGAAGCAATTAACCATGGCTAACAAGGCAGTTTTTTACTTCTGACAGTATTGTATACAGCCGTTATTGGACTACTGTACTTGAGGACAGGAATAAAAACTTTTTCTTAGCTCAAGTGGTTTATATAAAGTGTGTGTGGTAGGCCACGTAGGCTACTAAGATGCTCTCATAAAACAAAAACATCTGTGGTTCCTTGGTGTGGTAGTGTACAATAATGAAAAAAACATGCAAACGGTCATGGGAAACTTAGTAACTTTTACTTTAAAGGAACCATGAGGTACTTGAAGTACACAGTGTAGTTTTTTTATTAAATGTAATTTATGGCTATATATGTCTGAGTAAAACACAATTTAAAAATAGTTCTGTTACAGTAAATGTGCGTAATTGCTTACTGCTGTCCTTGCAGAGGTCTTTCAGCAGCCTTTATGTTGCTGGGTCTGGAACTTGTTGCTAAATGAAGAAGGGAGCAAGGCTGGAATGGGTGTAGAAGGGAAGGTGTGGCATTAGACTTTTTCATAATAGAATATGGAGGCTTGGGGGAGGAGGTGTTCCTAGAAGACAGTAGTAGTCAATTGTGAATTCATTGCAAATTGCTCATTGGTATGCAATGATAAAATTCTTTCCAGTTTGTCTTGTGCTGCAGAGAGGTCAGTAGTAAAGAGCAATTAACAGAGAAGTAAAGTGATCAACTACTAAATTCAGTGATTCTTTTGAATGTCTTTCAAGTCACATAAAGTAAAGGGATTTAAAATTCCTGTATTGGTTTTATATGAAAAAAATACTAATATGTTATTTCCTTTGCAGAGAAGGCTCACAGTGATACCTGTTTATTCATATGGCATTAATACCAAATGAAATAAATTAAAATTAAAATAAACACACATTAAAATAATTAAATAAGCACATTAAAATAAGCTGAGGGGATTGCTCTCTACAGCTACGTGAAGGAGGTTTGTAGTGAGGTGGGGATTGGTCTCTTTTCCCAGGTAACAGGACAAGAGGAAATGGCATCAAGTTGTGCCAGATCGGCTGTTAGGGAAGATTTCTCCAGCTAAAGGGTTGTCAAGCACTGCAACAGGGTGCTCAGGGTAATGGCTGAGTCATCATTCCTGGAAGTGTTTAAAGATGTGTAGATGTGGCACTTAGGGACATGGTTCAGTGGTTGGCTTGGCAGTGTTTGGTTTATGGTTAGGCTTTATCATCTTAAAGATGTTTTTCAATGTAAATGATTCTGTGAATCTTCCTTGCTGTTTTATGAGGACGCATATGCGGAAACATTAGGTCATGCACAGTATGTTAAGGTAGGAAGAGATGAGTAGATAAAAGCTGTTTGCACGAGAGGCTGGTAAGAGCTGTTCTGAATAGCAACTGGTTCAAAGGAGTTGAATGGTGGATTTCATCCAGAGGCAGGTGTCACTGAGGAAATGCTGCAGAGGTTGTGAATAGCACAGGGGAGCATAGCTTAAATGGATAAGACAGGAATTCCAAACAATATAAAACAAAAGGGCAGTTAAAGGTGATTGCTTGCTCATGTGGATGTGGGGAGAGAGGGAAGGGAAGGGAGGAAGGAAAGAGCTTGTAAGTATTTAAATACTGTATCAGACATAAAGGATGGGTGTGTGATGAGGTGTGTTGAACAAGAAGAAATAGGTTGAGGAATGAGGAGAGCTTATAAGGACAGAAAGGGGAAGTCAGTTTGGTAAGAAGCACCTAGGCATTGAAGAAGGTAGCAAGCTTCAGAAGAAGGAAATCTTCCAACAGAGTCAGCACTTGGTGTAGAAGAAAAGTTGTCAATGGCTGGACAATGAACATACCATTGGGTGGACAGGTGAGATTACTTCTTCTGTCACAACAAAGAAGATTTTGCAGGAACCTTTAAACATTGCTGCTAGTTGTTAGTAAGTAATACTGGGACAGTTGTGTACAAACCTCTTGTAGATTTGGCATGTTGGCAACAGATGGAGAGCAACTTGTGGAAAGGTATTTAAATTAATGAATAGATGTCAGACATTTGGCAGGGATATTTTAAGTGCTTTATTCCTTCTACTTTTATTACTTGTCCTTTTCCCCAATTTCTATTGATGTCATGAAGAAACTTTTAGGAGGAATGCAGATTATTAGATTTTTGGGTTTTTTTAAACACTGACTTTCCCTTGTGTTTATGAAAAATTCTCATCATTAAATTGTTTTTTTTTAACTAATCTGAGGGAATAAGGAACACTGACTGTTGTAGCAAAGTAATTCTCCATTTCCACTAGCAAGAATTGTTCCCATCCAAAAAGACTGAAGAGTAGCTTATATAGTAGTGCCAGTTAAATATTCTTTTAAAATTTTTTTTGCATAAATCTGTAACTACTGACTGTGAGAAAGTTCCCGCAAAAAATATAGGTCATAGAGACATAATAGCAGAAAGCATCTTAAGGGATGAGCAGTTTTTCTGTGAGAAGTAGGATAGTATTTCAGAGTTTGTCAGGCCAATCATACTGCAGCGTGTTTGAAGCCAATGGAAGTTTACCTCACATTCTGGTGATGTTCGTAGTCTGTGGCTGAGTATTCAGCCTGTTTGGAAAAGAAAGATCTGTGATGCAAATTTAGATTTCCCTTATATGAGGTTTTTATCAGAGTGTGTGTCCTGAGGCCATGGCTTCTGCGGGTCACTGGCATACCCTAGGTCTGAACAGGGGTTGTACTTACTTGTACTCACTGGATGCATTTTGATACTTACTTCTTACGTGCATGTCAGGTGTCTGTGCTAGGGGCACCCACCATAAGGCAGATGAAAAGTTAGATTTGATAGTCTTTTAATCAAAGGAGTCTCACGCTTCTTCAAAGAAATTTGGGGTTGGTAACATTTTTTAAATAAGAAGACAGACTTATTTTTAAGAAGAAAGGCAAAAGTACCAAATACTTTGAAAGCCGTAAACCACAAACACATCTTTTCTGTTCTTTCCCTATTCTCTTGTTCTCAGTAGCTTTTTTTCCCAGGCATAAGAAGAAAGTGGTTATGATTTTTTTTTTTTTTTAGGGTTTTTTTTTCCCCTCCTGGAACTCAACAACTCAACTCACTAATTTTTATTTGATCAATGTTTTGGACTTAACATCATTATGTGCTGTTCTTACTATCCTGTGCCATTCCATGACATACCACTCACTTCCCATGTGAAGGTTTTTGTTACGGTTTTGTGATGCTACTTATATAGATGATCTCTTTGTCTTTCTAAATGTTACACGTCATATCAGAACATCAGACAAGAAAGCACACTCTTGAAAGTTACAGTTTAAAGAGGAGAAACTTTTATTGTTATTTTTAAACATACTTGCACAACTGAAATTTCTTCCGATCTGAGGAGAGTGTAATAGAGAGAGCTGCAAATGTATCAATACTGGTGGTGCTTACTCATACCATGAAAACTAGCTGTAGCTGTTGCAAGATGTAGCTTGAGGCGTGGCTTGGTTCTATCCAGAACACTGACTTAGGCATGAGCACCAGGACTTGATAGCTGTTCCTTTTGTTGATAGTTGAGCATTCCACTTTTTAAATGGGAATTTTCAAATACCTAAATAATCTTCCAGCCTTTTTCTAGTACTTAGGCCTCATCTTACTTGTGTTGAGAAAGGACAAACTTTACACAGGAGGAGTTTGAAGCAAAATAGTTTAAATTTTAAAACAAAAGTTATTATTTTATAGTAAGATTGGTTACTTTCATAATGCAGGCTAAATGTATATTTATGCTTAATCTAAAATTGTGGTACTTAGCTAATTTCTTTATCTTTTGGATTTAGGAAGAAATGGAAAATGGTTTAGTAGGTATTTCTCCAACTTCATCACTCCTCTCTTGATGCTGTTTTGTTTCGTTTCGTGAACTTGAAACCATTTTTCCTGAATTATTCCTTTATGCTTGCGTAATAATAACAACTATATAGTGACATCTTGAAATGGATGAGTAATGCTGTTGTTGCCCACGGACACAGACATTGACTCCATCTCTGAAGGTTCAGAAGGCTTTATTATGAATGGCTCTGTGATATCAGAAGGCTGAAGCTTATTGCTTATTTCAGAAGGCTAGTTACAAAGGCTTACTGCTATACAAGTGGAACACCTCTTTTAATTCTAAATTGATTGGCTGGTAACCAAGACCAGCTCCCTATTACCATTGGTTAAGTGAGAGAACCCATATCTCCCATGTTGTGGGAACAGAACAGAAAAACACCACCTATGGCCTTGAGAAGGAACACAGCTCAGAGGTATATTTATCGACTCTCTCTTTGAGAAAGTGAAGTTTTCCCTTGGGAAGAAAAAACCTAGCAGGCTTACAATATGAAATTCAGAAACCCAGTAGGAAATTCAGAAACTGTCAATACCACAGATTAGTCTTACTGCAAAATGAGTGTTTGTGTTGAATGACAGATATAATAATAATAATAATAATAATGCATTTTCCTGGTAATATTAAGATAGAAATATCTGTCAAATATTGTGATGCTGTAACATTGCATGGGCTTCCCATTCTTTTCCTGGCCTCTTGGTGTGTGAGATTAGTGCAAGCTGAGGGCAATTGAAGTAACTATAAAAGTATCTTTTTTCCCTGAATTGTCTTGCACAGAAGTTCTCCTTCTTCTGTCCCATTCAGCAAGTCATGAGTGTTCTAATTTCCCTTGAAGTTTCAATCACCAGATTAAATCATCAGTACAAACAATGTGTAAAAATAAAATGTATTGTGTTTGTAAGTTGAGAACCAGTGATGCCTGGCATGTTACAGCTTTGAGTCCAGTATTCCATAAAACTTGCTATAGATGTAATCAGTTACTCCTCTGTCTCTTTTTAGTTTTCAGTGTGCTATCCTTGGGGTTATGCTTTCGGAATGTTCTCAGTAACTGTAGTTACGGCCTATATTTCCCACGTTTGGACAGTCAGGAGATGGTTTTCTGTGGCTGGTTCAGAGCCACATCTGCTGGTGAATGAGTATGCATGTACTCAGCCAAAATGGAAAAGACTTGAATTCTGCTTGTGTATTTCTTCCATGCTAGCCATGCTGATGTTAATTCACACCTCCTACATGGCTACCAGTTTTAACAAAACATGTAGGAGCTGTGATTATTGGTCAACCTTGATTTCAGTTTAATAAGCCCAAAAGTTACCTGAGATGGATATTGACGGACAAACAGTGTGCTGACAGACCTAATTTTCTCAGAAACCAGGCTAACATATATAATTCCAGAGTACACAGTTTTGTTATTCCACTCTTTCAGAATAGATGAGCAAAGTTGCAACGTATTGGCACTCAAGGCTTGGAGTCTTTTTTGCGGTGACTTAGGAAGCCATGCCACCATTTATATTAGCATCTCTTAATCCCAAACCAAAGCAGTCACGCCACCAAACATACCTCCGAATTAATACTGGAATCACTGTGGTTGAATTCCTGTATTTGTTATGGGGAAAGGTTCTTACCCAATTTTGATACAATTTTTTTTTCATGATGGCAGTTCAGCTCTACAGGTTTGGATCATGTTTGTGACCTATATAATTAATGTAAAAAATTATACAGATTGTTTGTGAGTCACTGTAGTCAAGCTGTGGTGTCAGGCTTCAGACTATGCAAGTAATGTAGAGATTCATAATGGTGCCTTGTGATCTGTGCTCTTTTCCAGCTGCTTTTAAAAGGTTCACCATTTGAAGAGGGGTAAAAACCCTCAGCACTCTTAATATTTATTCATGTGTGTTCACCCTCGTAATTCTTATGTCACTACTGCAGCTTCTGCTGTTACTGTCTTTCTGTGAAGTCAAAGTTTAAGGAGGCGTGAAGTTCACACGTGACCTCTAGCTGGAGCTCTGATCTGATCAAGAAGTCCTAGACATCGAAGTCCATTGATTTGAGCTTGTCTGTACTGCATGCCTTGATCACATCTTCCTTCAACATTCCATGGAAATATTTTTAGCAGAGTGATAGCTGGGGGTTTTCAAACTTCCATTCAGCTGATCAATTAAATACAGAGTTAGAAATTACCTTCAGGTAGTCCTCTGTTTTGGAAAACATGTATAGTTTCTACTTCCATGTGGTTACATATGCAGTGATATATCTAATATAGCATTTTGAGGTTAGTTTGTAACAGTTATTTCTTATCTGGACATTTACAACTACTGATTTGTATTTAGGGTTTAGAAATGTGTCTAGCCATCTCATGATCCTGGTTTGGACTTGAATGCTTTCTGAAGTACTGCATAGAGTCTGACTCCATCCGGTGAGACACTGACTTTGAAGCAGTAAATCCAGTAAATCATAGTCTTTGGCAATGATCAAGTAATTCTAAGCTAGCCTTACTTCCTCCTAACTATCTTAGATACTTGGAATTGCTTTTCAACACCTTTAGATGAAAATGATAGTTTCTAGCATTTCTGAATACTCACTGTGGTTTCCACTTGGAGAAATTACACTAGAAATGACAACTGTTTTCCATGCAGGAGGAAATACAGTGCTATATTGAGCAAAGAAGCCCATATTTCAGTGCTTCAGATGAGAAAGTACAAAGAAAGCAGCATGGGCAGGCTGTGGAGGAAGGGTTTGACAGTAACTCACAAGGGGTGTGTGCATTGCTTTTCCTGTGAGGAAGGTGGAAAGTCGCCCAAGTGGGTGGTGTGCTTTTATTCATTCATCCTTAGCAAACCCCTTGGGAAGCCTGACAGGGTAAGTACCCAGCGGCCTGAGAAGCTGCAGGTGTTTTGCTTTCTGGATGCTCTAGCTGGCGGTGGCATTTCTGCTGGCTTTGGGCAGCAGGGTGAAATAGTTTAATCCAGAAGAATCTGCCTCCTGTTTCAAGAATTTTTGTACATTCTTGTGCTGGGATAGAATTGAATCCACTTGATTCAAACCTGTTCTCATGTAGCTGCAGATGGCAAAGGCAAGATTAACACCACATTGGTATGGCACAAATGGTAGCTGTGTGTTCCTTAGCTCTTTCTATGTTGGGATTTGATCTTTATATTAAATGAAGGGATAGCTCATTTATTGTAGTCTGATTTGTTGTGGTCCATCTCTCTGTCTTGTGTATGTTTTTACTTTGCTCTTTTGTGCTGGAACTAGCTAACATTCATGTGACTATAAGGGAAAACAGTTCAGGAAACTGATCTGGCTGAAAATTGACCTTGTTTTGTTTTTTTTTAATATATATTCTTTTTTGCAGTATATATTTATATAAAACTGTTCCGGAACTAAACACTGATACTCCGCACTGGTGTGTTTATGTTGTTTCTTGCTGCCTTTGCCGCCCTACTTATGTGTGTTTTTATAATGCAAATGTATGAAGCAGTATTAAATCTTTCTGCCCATTTCCACATATTTTGACATGTATAAATTATATACTGTAATACAGGGATTCTTTCTGTAAAAAAAGGGAAAAAAGGAAACTTGGTAGTTGCTAATTTTTCCTAAGAATCTAAAAATCATTAGATCTTTCAAGCTGGCATTCCAGATAATAGAGAGAAATATTTGTAATGGAGTTCCAGAAACATTTTTTCTCTAAGATTATTCACTCAAAAGATTATGTACTATTGTTAGTTCTGGCTAATATGTGATCCAACTGCAGGTGTTTCGAATTTTAAAACTCTGTGTTGCCAAATAGCACCAAAAATTAACATTGAGAATACTCTGTTGCCATGGTTAGAAGACTGCCAAGTAACTATAAAGTGAAACCGATGCTTTTGATGTGCCCTAAAACAAGGAAGGGAAAGATCATTGAGAACTGAAACATTACTGAGTTCCATGGGTTTTTTTGCAGGTATTAGAGATACCTTGAATATTCAACTTAAACACATTTCACTTTATTGCTTGGTGTGGGGTTTTTTAAGCTGAGTTTCTTGCTTTGACACTTGTTGATGTATAATTTAAGCAATTTGTAAAAAAGGCCACTGTACAAAACACAAGTAATTTTGATGTATTTTTAGTGACTTCTCACCTTTTTACTTTAACAGCACTGTTTAAACTTAAGGGAGTTCAAAAGTAAATCTCTAACTGCAGTAAAATCTAAAAGCTATTGGGTATGTACAGGTATATATAAATAATTTTTTCCTTTTGCTATGAGCCATTTTGATCCTAGTAGATGAGGCTCTCATTTCAACCTCTGAGGGTTCTCTTGGCATGAAGGGAGTGTGTGAGGACTGAAGTATATCCTGTACCTGCAATTTTATCTTTTTACTCTCATTCATTCACTAGACCCTGGTAAATGGTAATTTGTCAATAGCAATATGATAGGCTGTATTTAAAATAGTTCCTGGGACAGAATTAACAGCCTTGGTTCTTGATGTTTTCTCCTTGTTATCCCACTCTCACGTGTGACCCTCATGTCAGATAAATCCTGTTAGGCTGGAGAGTACAGGAAAAAACTGAAATGGAAAAGCAAGCTCAGAACTTCCTCTTTTTTTTCCAGGCATCAAGTGATAGAAAAGACATAAGAGACCTTATATTGCATGGTGAATTTGCATGTGTCTACATAAAATACAGAACACTGCTTTAGGAACACCATCTTCAAGTTGTAAAAGAAATATTTTTGCAGTTGTGTCTGCAAAATCGTCTTGTGGAAGACAGTTTTCATATGGGAGAGACCTTACCATGTTGAGGGAGAGGCTGGAGGCCTCTGTTTAGTGAGTGTGTTTTTGTTCAACATTATGGATATTTCACGATGTTACAAACTCTTACAGTTAGGTTTTTTTTCACTAGATGAGGTTACATGCAGTGTCCTTCCTTGAAGAGAACAGAATGATTTGTCTTTTCTGCTTGCTTGTACCAGAACTAGGACTAGACTGTGTGCTGGCATAAAGCAGAAGTGGATGAAGAAATTCTGGTCTGTCTAGTGCTGGTTGTTTAAGGATTTAATAATTTAAGTGCATTATTGGGTCAGGACCAAAATATTCAGTACCTCGTGGGCTGAAGCCCAAGAAGAACAGTTGTATGTGCTTCAGACTGCTCTGAAGAAAAGGATATGTCTATCAGTTTATTGGCTGTCATTTATTTTGGATAGCTGGGGCTGACTGTGTAAGTTAACTTCTGTTAATTTTAGTTAAGAAGAATTTAATATATTGTAGGTCCTTCAGATATTTTAATATACAGTATTAACTTTTGAATGTGGTAATAGTAAACAAAAAAAAAAACTGTTCCTTCACAGCTGTTCTAGTATTTCAGTGTTTTTTGAATAAAATACATTCAAACAAGTCATAGGCAGAAACGTATCGGTGCTTCTCTTAATCCACTGCATTTTTTTTAAATAATGGTTTGATTTTGGGACTTTTTTTTGTCAAGTCCAGTTGATACTATAGTTCAGAGTAGACACATACCTTTCTTGATACATCTACAAATCTTTAGTCACACTTTCCTTTATTTTTTTCTAATTGGCTGAGCACTAGCTTAGTTTGGAGTCATGTTGCTTGTACAGACCTCAAAACAAGTTTCAGAAGTGGCCAAGTAAAACATTTTATTCTAGTGTAATGTTCATTTGAGAACTTTGCTGCTGTTGTCTTAAAAATGTGAAGGCAAATATCTTTGACTAGTCATGTGAATTTGAATGTATAATTGTACCTACACCGTCATTTTATCCACATTCCTTGGTGTGTTTTTCTTGCCATCCCTAATACGAGGACTGTTTTATAGTAATATAGACTTTCAGAACCTAAAGTAGACTTCTTGATGTTGTTTTAAAAATGCTTTGCATTTCTCTTGAAGAAACTTAAAAATTTCCAAACAAGTTTTTTTGGAACAGCTTAATTATATGGGAGGCTCTTAAAATACTTCTATTCCATTGCACATGTGTTTTGTCTTGTGTTATGTGCAATAACCATGTCCCATTAATTTAGAAGGGATAATGTCTGTGCCCTTTCCAGTCAGTCTAACATTGATTTAGGAACTGATTCAGCCCTTCCAAGACTTTTGTTGGTCAAAATTAATTTGTAACTGTGAGTGAAAAACCAGTGTCAAAACGGAACTATTTCATGAAAAAAATCTAGAGAAGACTTAGAAGGTACAATTAAGTAATCCTCTGTCAGTTTCTTTCTGGGCACGAGAAGAGCTTGGACATGCTGAGAACTGGGAAGGTCTGACTGGACTACCACACAAAAAGACAAATCTCTGGGAATGGCTATTAACCCTTTGGAGCCAGGTATAACCTGAAATAGAAATGCAAAGTAGGTAAAGCTATTAGTTTCTCCCTTTCTCAGCTGTACATTCTGGGTTAAAAACAGTTCTTGTGGTGTCTTTAAACACACACTTGTTCTTTATTGTTTGCTAGAAATCACCCTCTTGGTTTGATATGTACCCTCTGGTGTCTTTGTACGGTGTCAGTGATACCCATACATTAAAGTTGGGGCTGTTTTCATTGCCAGATGAGTACTGGGAGAGCTGTGCCAAGGATCACATTAATGTAGGCTGTGCTGAAGCCAGCAATTCCTGTTACAATCTCCCTCAGTAATGTGCGCTCCTTGGAAATGGTGAATTGTGGGGGAATTTCTGGGTCTCTTGCCTGGCTCATTCTCTGCTGATCTCCTGCTCTGCTCTTTGTTTGCCCTTTTCTTCAAAGGGCAGCAGCAGCTACCATCTGCCTGTGGCTTGGAATGGTTTGCGTGCAGCTGGTTGGTTACGTGTCACACTTTTTGGCACTGCTTACTGCAGGTGCAAAGTTGTTGGGTTGATGGATGCCTCTCTTGATGGAATACCATCAGTCATGGAATTTTTTGGATTTCATCTTTGTTTAGCATCAGTAGTAATATAAATACATTATTTTGTGAAAAGGCACAGTGCAAAGTGGATTATTTTTGTTCATAGCCACAGCTTTTGAAATACGCTTATGTGCATTCATGCTAGTATATGTTACTACATAGGCTTGTTTTCAAAAGTGAGTTCATTTCTTTTATGACTTCTTTTGTATTTAATAATTGATATGTAGTCTATTCTTACTTCGATATTATCTATTATTAATAATCTTTTAATACAGACATTTGGTAGCATTAATGAGTAGGAATGGCTTAATTGTCTCATAAATAGTATTTCCCAACAAAATAAAGAAGTGTCTTCAACAAAGGAAAACATCTCTTGTTCTTTGTTCAAAGAAATCCTTGAAGTGGTTATTTCCACATACAGTTGCAGACTTCCTTAATTTCCAGGAATCCTAGATCCTATCGATAGAAGAAATTATTTGGTTTATGTTTTGCTTGTTTATAATTCTTGTTTATATTCTTTTGTGCTTACTGTGACTGCTGAGCAGATTAAAAATCCTTATTGCCTAGTCTTAAAGGATAAAGTCTGATCCTGACTTACACTGCAGCCTTTTTATGTTTCAAGTGCAAAGACTTCTCATTTTCCTACTGTCTTTTCTTGAACTATTTATAAAAAATACCTTATTATGAATAAATATTTGTTATTATTTTTTGAAAGTCATTGCTATTCTTGGTGGGTTTTTTTTGTTTGGTTTGGCTTATTTTTTTGGTTTTTTTCCTACCGATGGCAAAGTTGCCTCTCTCACTTCGTAATACAAGAGGCCAGGGCCTACCCTGGTGGCCTAAGCCCCCATTGTTTCAGGCACACTGTAAATCTGAAGCTAAACTTTTTTGATATCTTTCCCAAAGAGCTGACTGCTTTCTTGAGAACGTTATGAGTACTTCCAAGAACAGAGTTGATGCATACTGTCCCGTGTGAAAGAAGTGACTGGATTACATAAATTGATATTCCTAGTCTGCCAAAGAATGAATACCTTCCCTCATTCCTGCTGTCATGTCTATACAGCCTTCATTGGCTGGCAGCAGAGGAGGCTGAAGTTTGGCACTTGTAGGTCCTGGAAACATGCTGTGTGTGCATTAATATTTCTATTAAAAAATACCTGACAAAATATTTTTGAGAGAAAGTTAAATATACTTCATGTTTGCAAACACAGTAACTAACATGTATCTAACTTAAATTCCAGTATGTTTGTAGCTTGTGGATGTTTTTAGTGGTTATTAAAAAAGCTAGAGAATAAAAAAAACGCAAAGTCAAAACAACCTCCCCTCACCAGATGTTCTAAGAGTTGGGATCTGGCATTCCAAACTCATTGAATGTACATAGTATCAAAGAGGGGTTCAGCCAGAAGCTGCATTATTTTCTTTCTTCCTTTTAGAAGAAGATGTACTATGGGTACCTATGATAATCTCATCTCATTCAATGTCTGATGAAAAAGAAATACCTGCATGCCTTGATGGCAAATGGTGATGTTACGGGTTTCTTCCTTAGCACGTTAAAGACTTGAGCAGTGCTGCTGTGTAGCAGAAACTTGGCACTTGGTGCTTTTTGGCATGTGGTTGCTGCTGTTAACTGAAGTAGAAATGCTTTTGTGGGGAGACTTTTGTGTACAGTTACTTTTACTAGGGTAACTGAGGTAAGTACTGACCTTTGTAACAATTTTTGGAACAGTAGACCACTTTTAGGTCACTTGTTTTTGTCCCCAAAACCTTCTTTACCTTTTTACTTCTGATGGTGCAAGTGACTAACACTGGCCCCCCATATGATTCCCCTCCCTTGCCTCTCAGAGGAGCACTGCTTCACATGTTCCTTCGCTTGCCTGGCAGAGGTAAGGCTGACAATCAGCACTGCCCCTCTCCAGAAATTGTTTTGCTCTGATTCAGCCTTCAGTTAAGCCACTGCTGAATACCATTCAGGGCTTAACAACTTGATTGAATCAGTGACCTAAGCTACAAACATAAGCGGTTATGTGAAGTATGTGTTCTACTTTCCTTTTTTTTTTAAGTATCATCTTTATGGTCTGTGCACAGGATGTATATGTGCTACCCAGACTCCCCATCACAGGTGTGAAGTACTGGTCTGTGAGCTGGTTAGATTTTTCTTTTTTTTTTTTGTTTTGTTTTGTTTTGTTTTTTTGTTCAAGCTTGATGTAGGTTTATTGTACTAATATTCTTCATTGACTTGACTAGCTGGTGCAGTCGTCATCAATCTGTCATTTTGATGTTATCTCAGCAAAATTAGAATAGAAATCTCATTTAAAGAACTTTTGAGAAAGAGGTGCCAACTTAATTTTGAAACTTATCCTACTGGATAAATTTAAGAAAAATTTGGCTTTTGTCAGGATGACTGATTTTTTTTTTCCTTAGTATTTCATGTTGTAAGTTTAACTGTTAAATACAAAATCTTAATAGACATAGTAAGATAAGTATGAATAAATAAGGGAAAAGTTGAGTTGTAAAAAATAAAAAGGGTCACTATTGCATCCCTTTATCTCTGAAACATTCATCATTAAACACCTGGGCTTAAGGTTTTCTGTTATGGAATTTAATTGTAAAAGATAGGATCAACAAAGAAATCTTTCCAATCTGTCTAATAAAAGGGATGGGAATTCTCTTTCTGTGTTATTGGGGTGAGAATTAAGACCAAAATATCATTGCCGAATTGTCTTTAAAACTGTGTGGTTTAAATTTGGGAACAGAGTACTGGATAGGATGGCACTTTGAGACAGATGGAAGTGAGTTAGAAAACACTTGGATTTTTGTTTTCAACAAAAATGAATTCAAATATATAAAAATAATTTAATATCTCAAATTCTGTTCCATAGTAAATAATGTTAATTTTTGAGAGTCTTTCCTTAACACCTCAAGATGTTTAATAATGAAAATGCTTTTATGTATTATTCACCAGTGGGCTTAATGTACTGCTGGTGTTTCGCTGGGACAAAAATAAGCTAAGTAAAGGCAAAAGGTGAGACTTCTCAAATCTCTAGCTCAGTCTAGGTCTAAGAATAATATTAAGGTATGGCTAGTTAGGAATGTCTTGTCTTCTGTTTAGACCTCAGACGCATTTTTAGACTGTTGGTTCTTCCTCTGATGTTTATGGAAGCAGTTTGATTTTAATGGAAATCTGAATTAATTTGAAATGGAATTTAGTTAGCAGGGAAATGCGCTCTATTTTCTAAATAGTTCTCTTTGACTTAAATTTTAGAAATTAGTTCAACGATGTAATGAATGTATTGTATATGGAACATAATCAAGGAAAATACTTCATAATGTCTTCCATATTTCTCACAGGTTGTGAAGATGAGAAAAGATGTCAAGAAGGCCAGAGTCCTCACTATTCGCAGACTAACCAGACACATCGGGAAATTAAAATCTAAAAAGTCAGTTTTAAATAATAGTGGTTTTTTGTGGTTTATAAATAAGGCAATATTTTAATTGTTTTCACAAAAATGGAAAAATGGGGAAAAAATGTACTACATTTAAAACTTACGGCACTAGAACACATATTTGTCTTATTTTGACATCATTTTAGATTAAAAATACTAACTAAATGGAGTTTCATAAAGCAGAATTGGGATGACTTTTTTTAATGGGATTTAGTGTATTGGAGGGTAATCTGAATCAGTTACAGAACCTTTTACAACACATCTGAAAGTGTCAGATTTCATCGTTTAGCTTATTCTGCTGTTGAATTTAATTTGTACCAAGTTTTCTCACTGTAGTTGTCTTCTGGATTGTGTAGCAAAAAATGCGTTGTTTGCATAGATATACAGGTCATGCTTGATTTTTAGTAATTAATATTAATTCTTGTATGAACAATTTAAACAATATTTTGTAGATTGTTTTTAAAGATTACTGGCCTGAAATAACTTAGCATGTGTCTTAGAGACGGTGTGAGATAAATCTGTTACTGTGTTCATAGTGTAAATTGAGGATACTCTCAGAATTTTAGCAAGTTATCCAAAATATGAATGAACTTCCATATTTAAATATTACATAGATTTAAAATACAATTCTGTTTGAGACACTGGTGTCACCTATTCTTGGTATGAATTGTGGTTTAGTATTTTCTGATACAGTAACATTTGTTTTTCACATTGTTCTGCTAAATCCTCAGTGTTCCCTCTGCTATTCATTTGCCAATAAAAGATTGTGTTTATGCACCATCTCCTGATTTTTTTTTTTTTATTTTGCTACTTAGTATTGCCAGAGAGGAAATAAAGTAACTAAACTAAGATATTTCATAATAAAGATTGATTTCACTTGCAGGGGTTCAGAAGACTTGAAATTAAAGAACCAAAAACGAGTTGAGAGATTAATAGAAGAAATCCATGCCATGAAGGTAATGCCATGTTTAGATAATTCAGTATTAGAGACATTATTTTAAATTGTCTGTTTTCTGCGGCTGCATTACTGAAACTTTAAGTATTTTCAGAGTAAGCTTGAACATTAACACAGTGAGCAAATTATGAGTATTTGCATTTGTCAAAGTGTTAAACAATTTGAATCTTAAGCTTTCCAGGCTAAGCATGAATTTGCTTAGCAGTGTGTGGTGTTCAGAGTTTTTACTGTAACAGTTAAAGCATAGAATTTAAAATTATTGTGCTGCTCAGGAGTATGGGGAGGCATTTTGAGTGTCTGACAGTACAGTATTCTCATTGTCTCTCCTGCAAGCTCTAAATACCATGCCATTTGTATTTGGTTCTGTAATGCATTCAAATTGTAGCTGCAAGGGACTGGTTATGCTTGAGTCAGATCTTTTTTTAGTTTTCAGCCTTGCTGTTAATTGATACAGTGTTTGTACCTTATATGTTATGACATCAAGGAAATGCTTCAGAAATTTTGTAACTTTATAATGATTTGTGCTAATCTCTCCATTTTAGTTGATACTACATAAAATTATGTGTGGTGAAATGAGTTATGAATTCCAATCATAGGACTCGAGCACGAGTCATGTATAGGTCATGACAAATGTTTTCTTACAACATGGCTGTTTTAATTGTTCCCTTGATAAGTGTAGTTGATAACTGTAGTGATTATATCACTACGGTACTATTGTGTGCTATTCTGGAAGTTTTTGTTTGTTTTTACATTTCTCTCTTTCTTTCCTCAAACTTGTAGAGATCTTAGTCTTCAAAAAAAGCTAATAACAGGAAGAAGCTTCAAAAAAAGCTAAGTACAGGAATAACATTTAGATGTGCTTTGTGCCAGATTGATCAGGTAGAATCATAGGGATTTTTAGCTTAATACTTCCAGGAAGAGCCTTCATAAACCAGTAAAGGGGAAAAGAAAATGGGCAGCCCTGCTGAAACACCGTGACAGTAATATTGAGGCACTCTGCATTACGGACTTGCCATCAGTCTTAAACTTGGTCTTGTATTTGCTCCTTTTTCTCTCTCTCCTTTTCCTTTTTGTAATTTTTTAATTGTTTTTTAATGCCAAATATGTATCTCTCAGTTTCTAAAAGAATGATGAAGTGATCAGGTGTGCTGGAGCACTGAGCTCAGAAGCACACATGTTTTATGGGGCTTTTGTGAGTGTTCTTGAGAGGGTTTCACTGCAAGATTTGTTCTGCACGCATTTACCAGGAGTCTTTGTTTTGTCCACATTGTGCTTTTCCTTCCAGGATTGGCTCATGCACACATCTTAAAGGCTGCCTGCACTCAGGACTGTGTTGGCCAAGTACATTCAAGTGTTGCTTCGGTTGACATGAACATGTACAGGGCTTGTAGGTGGTAGCTTTAAGAGTGGCTGTCAGGGGAGGATAGATTTGTGATCTAGAAAGCTGAAGTCAAATTTTGCTGTGAAATAGTTTATAGAAAGGGAGGAGTCTTCAAAGTAAGCAGTTGAGAAGGAAAAACTCTCCCGCTTCTTGGGTAGATAGCTAGTAAATGCAGTTGGTTATCTGAAATTTCAAGAGCTGTGAGTTGATTTTATTGTTAAAAACAATGCACCGTTATATTAATACTTAATAGGAAAAATGTTGGGTTACTTGGAGATTTTTAGGCTTTAAAAATACACAAGTCAACACTTTCTAGCTCTACAGTGTATTTGTTTCTTAAATGAAAGAAAAGCTCCTGTTTCTTATTAATCACTACCTAAAAGGCACTAGTTATTTTCAACCATTGTTGATTTCTACTGTACTCTCTGTACTAACAGAGATTTTTAGAGTTGGCATAGAAATATTCCTCATGCAGCATGGAAAAAGTAAAAAAGACAGCTTTCACACAAACTGCTAGTGTTCTTTCAGATGACTGGAAGATTTTATATTGATGAAACCTCACTCGCAGCAACATTTTGTCCTAAGTTATTGATCATAAGATTGATAAAAACACCATCACATAACTCAAATTATGAATTTGAGAATTTTAAGAAAAGATTGGACACAATAGATATAGTTTCTCTGAACTGCAAGTTTATAGATAATTTTCTAAAGTTTGAGTTATTCTAGATTATTTTAACAGTTTTAGTGTGTGGATCTCAAATGCATGCCAGAGGAAATTCAAAATCCTTTGTGTGCAGGATATAGCAGTTTTTCATGTACTGTTAACGCTGAGAAGTTGTCCATGAGCTTCACTTCACATGTTTTGTGTAAGGAAAAATGCCTATTCTCTCTTACTGAGTGATTAGTCTTGAGGAGCTGCAAACTGCAAAGAGCAGTTCAATGGAAAAGAAAAAATCCAACAAAATAATTACAGCAGCCAAAGTGGTTTGGAGCTAGAAAATGGATGTTGCACCAGAGTCTGATAGTGTGTGTATTTTCAGGATAAAAGATTTATTGAAGTGGTAATTTACAACTTCAGGAAATTCTTTATTAGTTGGAGGCCTGAAGGCCTTCTGTAGGTTGAAGTTCTTCCCAGTTCCCAAGTTCTTCTCAGTTGCCAAAGTGTCGTGGTTTGACACTGGCTAGGCACCAGGCACCCACGAGAAAACCTATTCACTCTTACTCCTCTGCTATAGTTGAGCAGAGGTGGTGGAAAAGAAAAACTGAAGGGCTCATGAGTTGAGATCAGGATTAGAGAAAACCATCCAAGGGCCAAACAAGCTCAAAACTTGAAAGGTATAAAGAAAAAGTTGTTAACAGAATTAAAAGAGGATAATAAGAAATAAAATGAACCTTGAGAACACCTTTTTCCTCCCTCCAGCCTCTCCTTCTTTCCCACTGACAGTACAGGGAGACAGGGCATGGGAATAATGTTCATTTTTTCACGCAAAATCTTTCTTCAGTTTGCTTAGGGAGGGGAGTCTCTTCTGCTATGCCATGGGGTCCTTCCCATGGGAGACAGTTCCCTGTGACCTTTTCCAGTGTGGTTCTAATTTTCATGAGTAGCAGTCTCAGCTTGAGTCCCTCCTCTGGGCAAAATAGTCTTTCCAAACTACATGGCCTGGGTCATTTTAGTTGATGGGGTGTATGTAAATCTTTCAAGGATAAGCTGCTCTAGTCTGGGAGCAAGGTTTCTCTATTTCTGGAAACAAGGGTCTGCTCTCTCTGTTCAGGTTTCCTGCTAGATTACAGCTTTTCGGTATCTACCTGGTCCAGCAGGTGATGAGCACCTTTTCTCATGGGCTGCAAGTGGATCTCTGGATCCCCCCATGCACTTCATGAATTACAAGGAAACAGTTTGTTGTGTTACAGTTCTCACCACAGCTTGTAGAAGAATCCGAGCTCCGATGTTTGGAGCAGCTCCTCTCCCTCCCTCCTTTCACCGACCTTAGTATTGCCATGCTGTTCTCTTCATGTGTCTTCACCTTTTCCTTTTCTCTGACTTGGTAGAAAATTGCTCTCTGTCGGTTCGTTTGTTCTCAAGTTCCATCAGTTAAAGTTCTTGCAGGGTTTTGCAGCACTGAAAGGTTGTTCTCATCTGGGCTCAGTATGGGGGAGTTGCTCGTGATGCCCCTCGCTGTGAGCCCCGCTGGCAGTGCCTGGGCGGTGCCACCGCAGTGCCAGCACCGTGCTGCACCTCTCTTCGTGTGGGTGCCGAAAAAGAGAAGCTGCTGCTGCCTCCTCTGCCCTTCTGCCCCTCAGCATGGCTGGCTAAAAAGCAGCTAAGCAGGCAAAGTCCACTGCAAGCCGTGCTGAGATGGCATGGCCCTGGCAGCTGCTCGCGGCACCAGGATGGCCCTGGCCCCTCCCCACCCCTTGGACTGGGCGTGTTTCTTCCTTCTTAAGTATGTCATTGCAGAGGTGCTACCAACTTCCCTAATTGGGCCAGCAACACGTCTATCTTCAGAGCCTTGAGAGATTGGCTCTGCTGGGCATAGTAGAAACTTCAAGAAGCTTCTCTCAGAAGCCACTTCTGTGGCTTCCCCCACCCACGCTAAAAGCCATTTTGTTAAACCAATGCACAAAGACACCGCTTTCTAAACATCAGTCCTTTTTCTTCCATCGTCAAGAACAGACCCAGACCTCCTTTCTCCTTATCATATATCCAGAAGAAAAAAACAAGCTGCCTGAGGACTGTTGGCAGCAAAGTCTTTGGAAGGACTTTATGTATTCTGATGGCCTCAGAATGCATTATTGGGGGATTCCATTTGACAGGGAATTTGGTTCAGTCTCAGGGAAAAGAGACTGAAATTCCTTGACACAGCTGTCTGTTTACTTTTTTCTTTTCTTTCAGTGCAATGGCTTAAGATTCTCTTATTCAGAAAAACAATCTAATGGTTTGAAATCCTAAGCAGGGAGAATTCTTTGCTTTCTTAAGAACTACGTTCCTCAGTTCAGCTGCCTGTAAACTCATGAACTTCTTGAGCCTTCAGCTCACCAGGACTTTTCTGAATTAAATTAATTTGAACTTTCAGTTACAAGGTTATAACTTTTCTTTCTAGTTTGTATCTTTACTAACTATAGTCTGATACAACAGGAAGGACAAAATGCTTGCTATTACTAACAGTTGATCACTAACTCTCAGGGATGCTGTTTTCCTGTCCTCAAGTAAATTCTGAACGGACAGTGCTGACATAATCACTTTAAACACACTGTTTCCTAGGAGTGCGATGGTATGAGATGCTTTTGCTTTTTAGGTTTAATAGAGTGTCCATGTCTTTTTTTAATATGCTCTATGTAGTCACGCATACACAGTTCTGCATATATATTGAAAATCTGTGAAGTGTTGGTGCTGGACTGTGTTGAAAAACCTTTTGTTACTTGAATTTTCAAACAGCATATATTGTATTATTGTTAGAATGACATTTAATTTTTTTTATTCTCTATGTTTTTGTTGTTACAACTGAAGAAAAATTTTTTAAAAATTAACTGGCAAGTACAATTAAAAGTATCTCAGGCACAACAATCAGAAGTAAACATTGTGAGAAATGAGAGCAGTTAAAAGTTCCAGCTACGTGGATGCAGGATCTGGGTTAATTGGTTGCAGGAGTTCTCAGAGCTATTGGAATAATACACTGGTTTTTGAGTTCTTCAGTTTCCATTTTTCCAAAACTATATAAATATTTATTCCAGAATTCATGAAAGATGGGGGAAAATAATGGTATGATCTTTCTAGACTTCAATAGACTTCAGTGGGATACAAAATTGTGTATACTTACAGGTATTTCTTTACTTGTTTGTCAGGCTTGATAATACCGTAAAAATGGATTTATTATCCATGGTAGAGTACTACTTTCCATATTTAAGAAGCTATTATTTTTTTGAAAGTTTCTTGACACAAAAATAACAGATTGTCTAGTGATTTCTTAGCAATGTGTAGCTTACCTTGAGTTGTTGGGATTTCTTGGATAAAGAAAGATCTTAATATAATTGTTGTTTCTTTACCATGTGTCTAGGAGTATTTTTGCCTTTATGTTACAACAAAAACCTTGTCATTATGGAAGATGTTGCTATATCATGTTTGGGGGATGCCCATTAAGAAAATAGGGACAAAAGGCAATATGCAGTGCTTCAAGGAAAAATTACTTCAATTTGTTAGGAATGAGCAGCAGTTGGTTTCAGCCATTTTCAAGTGTCTTAAAAGGTATGTTCTCTGTCCTGAAAATTATCACTGGAGAAACAGATTAGTTAATATAACGAGGGTTTTTTAGTACACTTAAACCACAGTATTTATCACAGAATAATGAAATTAGTACAAGAGATACAGGAAAAAATAACGCTTTGCATTATCTTCTCTTAGTTTAATATTCTAGCAAGATGTTAACAGAAGTAGACTTAAATGTGATCTCCATTATAAAGATTTTGAAAGTCAAATTATTTTATAGAAGTAGAACCTCAGTTTGAAGGATGTTTTCAGACTTGTTGTCCTTGGAACAAGTCATTCAATTTCCTGAAAGTAACAGTGGTAAGGTTGAGAATAGGGCTGGGTAACTGATTTTGTAGTAGGTCAGCTTTAGGAACTTGGTAGGTCTTTCTTTTAATATGGCCTTTTTGCATGGAATTTTTATATCCTAAAATACTAGGGTTTTTTGTAAATCTTGATCATTTTCTTCTAGCAGTAGTGTGTTCTTTCTTGGTTAAATGTTTAATCTTCTGTAACATGGCTTTCAGTTAACATCTTACTGTAAAATTGTCTTAAGTCGGAGTGGAAACTAATGCACTTTTTTGCTTTTTCTTTCTCCTAGCATATGTTTCCAACAGTCTTGCATTTTTCTTTTAAAATAGATGGCAAACATTCATCCTAATGTTACAGAATCTTTAACCTTTAAATGTTTTTTAAAGATTAATGGGAAGTGCTTAAACTTCAGTGTAGTCAGCCTAGGAACAGTCCTTGATGCTTCTCAACCAAAGGCAGAGGCAGGGGTGGTTCAGCTTTCACAACGGTGTGGGCCAGATGCCACTTGTAGACAATTTCGGGGAAGGAGGAAGGAGTAGAACTTATTCAGCCCTCCTTCAGTGGAGCTGTCCAGGTCCTTGCTTTGGTGCATGTGTCTGACCTTCTATCCATGCATGATGCATTGCTCTACAGTAATGCAGGAAGGTGCAGGGCTTTGAGTGCAGACACATCCGCGTAGCCTTGGTCAGGCATACACGTGTGAGGAGTCGGGCGCTGTTAGGAAACACAAAAGTTTGCTGCTCGTGCTCTCAGCAGCACATTCTGCTTTGCCAGTGGCAGTTCATGGCTGTTCTGGACAGCCTAGTATGCCTTACTAGGGAGTATTGTTTTTGTTAAACAAACTGCATATTAATCCAATGGCTATCAATTCAAGGTTGAAATAAAAGCTCTCCCAAGCAGGGAGTGCAATGTAAAGACCACTTAACAAAAAGTGAGAAGAAGGTGGTGTGGATAAACAGTGTGCTCCTGAGCCCAAACACAAACAGGAAGTCCACCAAAGGTGGAAGCAACAACAGAGACAGCCTGTGAGGAATGTAGAAGACACTGTGCTGAATGCACAGAGATGATGTTAGTAAATACAAAACTCTGATAAATTTTCAAGTTGTGAGGAATGTGAAGGTCTGCAGGAACGGATTCTGTAGGTACACTGCAGCGGAAGTAAGGCTAAAAGAAAATAAGCGGCGACAGCTCAGTGTGGAGATATCAAAAAAGGTGAGCTGTTTAATCAGTTTTTTTTAATTGATGAATTAGAATGAGGAAGGAACGCCTCATCAGGGACCTACATAAACATGTCTTCTCAGTGTACCCACTTTACTTGAATATTCCTACCTATAGCCTTTTTTGGTTCTCAAAATAGTGAGAAGTCAGGTTGGTATAATCACTGGCTGAGTTCTGTTCTAATCTTCGTAGCATTTCATACTCTTTTCACTGATACATTGCTTCCATTCATATTTATGCTAAAATGAGAAACTCTATACTTATTATTCTTAACTGTTTTCCTAAGCTAGTCTCTTGGTTGCTTCTCTTGCAGGGTCAAAATATGTTTAATAAGCAAGCTCAGCATGAGAAAGCTGTAGAATATGATACTTTCTTCTTTTTTTTTTCTAGATAGAAAGCATAAAAGAATACTTAAAATTGTAAGAAAGACAGAAAGAAAAATTAGTGTGGAATATTGTATTATACAGTTTTAATTTGAAGGAAGAAAATAGCTGACAGCCATTCTTACTGTTTTATTGCATCATGATAGCAGAAGTTTTTTGGCTTTTTTTAATATACTGAAATACTGTTTTGGATTACATAAAAAATGGGTTGCATTTCTTAAAAATAAAAGTCAGTAAAAATATCATCAGCTTCATTTTGAAAACTTTATTGTTGACAAGATACTTAAATAGAAGCAGCTATCGTGGTTTTTTTCTTATGCATTAGATTCCTAGTTACAAAGTCAAAACAGATCACAAGGGCAGCTTTTTGTTGGATTTGAGACAACTTAAGGAAAACATTAAAGTACGTTCTCAGGGCAGGTTGTCAACTGACTTAAAAATATGGCTTGCAGATGAAGCTTTTTCTAATCAAGTCTTGCATAAGAATTTTACTATCTCATTTTTTGTAAGGATGCAAAATAAGCCGTTTTCATTTTTTGAAAAAATAAGGCTTGCAGATGAGACTTCATCTCTTTTCTTAATTCTGTGTATTTTCATTGTTTATTTTAATGAAGAGGCAACCTTTGCAGTAGTAGGGAAAAAAAATAATGCAACTCATATGCCTTTATGTGAAAATTGACCAGTGACAGCAAAACAAACCACTTACTATTAGTCAAAATAATAACAGAAGTGTCAGCTTGTTTCTGCACTCATTTTGAAAGTATTTATGTGTATTCAAAATAGATACCTTTTTTGTTGTTGACTTCTTTCATCATCCCAACATGCATTTCACTTTACTAAACCAATTTGGGCCTTTTCTTAAATGTCTCTGTAATTCATGAGAACCCAAAAAAGAAAAGAACATTTCTGCAAGTACTACATATTTTTCCTTTGTATTTTGATCATCCTGTGCTGAGGTATAGTAGTCGTGAAGATAAGATGATCCTTGTGAGGTCTCTGAGGCAATTCTAATTAATTTCTCACTGTATGCTAGCTGGTCTTTATACTTAATTTGTTCTGGAGAAACAAAAAATAATATGTGCAATAAATAGTGAATCTTCTTAGTGTGGTGGATCAGTGTGAAACTATCTAAATATCTTTAATCAACTGTTCTTTTTTATCCTCTTTCTTCTGAAGACGTTTTCTGTAGAAATTAGGTATTTTGTTCTTCACAAATAGAAATTCTTTAATATTGTGGTAAAGGTTTTATTCCTATTTCTTCTAATTGAAGGGTTTGTGGTGGGAGGGGGGAAGAAATTGGAGATTACTGTAGTTATCTTTATAGTCACTCGGAAATGAATTCATTCAGAATGGCGACTGCAGCTGCTGTGACTCTTTATTCCAACTGATGATTTTGTGTATAAAGTCTTACTTCCCCCATGGCTACCACCTGCTTAAAAAAAATAATGAAGTCTGTTTGGGAACGTAATGCTAATGTAAATACTACTTCAGTGCTGGACGAATGTATTGGCACTTTTGTTTAAGTGAGGATTTAGTGAACACATAGATGGATAGTAAGAGGTAAAATAATGCTGCCTTTAGGAGATGAAAGTCATGCCTTGCAAATTAGTATGAGTTCTTTGAAGGAGTAAATATATAGTAGATATTGTTGATTTAGTCTGTATACTGTTTTATATTAAAAAAAAAAAAACATTGTCCAGCTTTCAGCAAAGCTTCTAGTGGTTTTATGTGGTTTTAGTTTGGTTTTTCTTTTCTTAAAGCTGTTAATGAATATTAATTTTTTTCTTTTAGTTGTAGAGTTAAACATAGTAAGTGAAAGGGAAGAATAGATGCTTGGCTTTTGTAGTGTTGGAAAGCTAACAGCAGAGTTTTGTGCAGATCAGTGCTGGAAATGTTTCAGAAAAAGTGAATGAATGACAGAGCTTGATGATTCCAGAATTTTGGGGTAGTGAAGATACTAGTACTAAAACACTGCAGAACTGATCGACTGGGCAGCTAAATGACGGAAGAAATTCAATGATAATAAATACTAAGTAGTACTTGTGGTGGTGGTGAGAATTACATTTCTGTACTTCATTTTTTACTGGATTGAAAGAAATTGGCTTTTGCCAATACCACTAGGAGGTGGATATCAGAGTTATCATAGATATCTGTGAAAATGCTAGATTGCTCTTGTATTCAGACGTAAGACAGTCTGTTCCTATTGAAATTAATTATTTTACTATATACTGCATAAATTGCGTTTGTGTATGTAAAAAACAAACAAACTAGTAAAAGTATAAAGAAGAGTATCAAGAATGATCAGATACGGCACAGCATCTATATAAGGTGTAACAAAATTAGAAGAGGATTCTCTAGGATACAAGGTGAACTACTGATGTTGGAGTTTTACACAATTCACGTCTTTGTCCTGGATAGATATTGTGTACCAATATTTTGCTGAGGAAGTTTTAACAGCCGATTTGAAAATCTGCATATACTAGAAAGCAAAACTTTTTTTTGTGGTTTGTTGCGATCTCTTCTTTCCACCTTTGCTCGTTACCCTGGGCAAAGCAGGTGACGGATTTGTCTTGCTGAAGTTTCAAGATCTCTAGGAAAGGACAAAAACTAATTTTCTCCTCCATGGAGCTTGAAGAAAGAACTGGAGGAGGAGTAATTTTCCTGGAGACAGTGCACACTGGGAAAAGGAATGAAAGCAAGTTCTGTTTTTTCCTGCATGGTGTCTAATGTTTTGAACTCCTATGCCCTCCGGAAGCAGGCAAGGAGGTTGCGCATACGGGGTCTGTGTATTCACGTGCTTCTGCTTCACGCTGCATCTCTCCGTGTTCTTTTCCGTTTCCATCTCTTACTTCAAGCCCGAACGTAGCGGGTGGGGGTTATTACGCGGATTGCACCCATTTGTCAGTCCCTATCTTGTTTGTGAATGCTGTGAGCATCCGGCTGGGGTCGGATGCTCACAGCATTCACAGGAAGAGGGTCCTTCGCTGGCTGCCTTGGCGGCACCTTGCTGGCTCTGGCCGCTGCCGCCGGCACTGCTGCTGCTGGCACTGCTGCTGCTGGCACTGCTGCTGCTGGCACTGCTGCTGCTGGCACTGCTGCTGCTGGCACTGCTGCTGCTGGCACTGCTGCTGCTGGCACTGCTGCTGCTGGCACTGCTGCTGCTGGCGCTGCTGCTGGCGCTGCTGCTGGCAGCCGCGCCGAATGCCGCGGATAGTAACTCAAAACCCCCGGCGCTTCCAGCCAGCGCAGGGCTGCTTGGAAGTGTGTTAACCCTCAAGTCGCATGTGGTTGTTGCGCTAATGTTAGGAAAGCGCTGTGGAATGAATTGTGTCAGTACAATGAAGTTACAGATTGCATTACAGTGCAAGTGAACGCTGACATTCAGAACTAAGAGATGTTTGAGGAAAAAAGAATTCTCAAATAATGATAACTTTTGGCATCATGCTTGCTGTGCTTCTAAGCTTGTTTTACTTCTCCTTTTTTGTCATTTTTATATGCTTGTAATTGTAGTTCACTTTCATAATACCTTCTGCTTCTGAAATTGTCAGAAGATTGCAGACTTGCTAATTGCTTTCTGTATGCTGTGGTGAAAACAGTGACTGCTCTCTGAATGTGACTACTGAATCAGATGTGAACCTCCAAAATGAAACAATTCATTTAATCTAATTGACAGAATAAAATGCCAAGTTCACAGTGTTCATCTCAGTAGACTGATGTAATTGCTGGCATTTGACTTGCATACCTCTTGAAATATTAAATTAGTTTATAAACGTGGCAGAAAAGAGCAGCCTATACTTGCCAAATAAAGTTTGGGTATTTTACAACAGCTGAAACAATTAGCCATGTTAAGCGTTCTTTTGAGGAGTTGGTTTTTTTTCATTTTGTTTTGTTTTTAAAGCATGAATAAGTAGTCTTTCCCTCAGCTGCTTGTTCTGCTTTTAGAAGAGGTTATGCAGCATAGAAGAATGAGGGTATTTAGCTAGAAGAAGGTAACCATTTGTGCAAATGTGTTTATAGGAGTATGGTGTAGTTTTGTTAGATGTGTATTTTTGTAACTTTAATTTTCCAGAAAACAATAAACCCAGAAAACAAAATTTTTTATTGTGAAACTTATTAGTTTCACAATAGGTGACACTTATTAGTGACAACCTGATTAGTTTCAATCAGGTTGACACTGAATTTCACTTGGATCTAAACTGAGACAGCAATACTGTAGACATTTAGTAATGTTTAAAACTGGTGCCAGCAAAAACCTGACACCAGTGTAGTTTACAAAAAGAACAATTGCTAGACAAGTTCCCCTTGAAGTATGTTCTTAAATTCCCAGTAATTAACTGTAATTTTGGATTTTTTTTTTTTTGACAGGTTAGGAATAGTCAATTCCCATCAAAATCAATTGTCCTTTGTTCATCTAAAATGAGGTGGTTCCTAAGCTTCTAATTTTTTTGGGAAGTTTTAGTCTGGTAATTTCCTCTAGTGACGTCTTTGGCTTTGTTATTTTAAAATATGAATTAAATTTTACTGGTTTTTTCTTAATCTGTTTTGTAATATTTCTCTCCAAGTTGTTATTAATCCAACAAGGTTGAAAATAAATGATTTCAAGAAAGATTACTTTTTTATTTTGAGAGGTCTTACATTAAAATCAAAGACCAGTTAAAACAACATAAAATTCAATAAAACTTCTGAAAATATAAGACGGTTGATAAAACATGCTAAGTCATTAAAGTACGTTAAATGTCTTCAGTGCATACATCAGGAAAATTAGAAACTATAGAACCATTTTTTATGCTTTTCTTCCTTCTGTAATACAGATCCTAGATAAGTTATAAATTAAAAGTTCTATAATTACTTTTGAACATCATAATAGTCTTAAACCCAAGTGACACAGGGGAATGTATGTAAATTATAATTCACTTAACCTGTCTCTCCAATTAGAGAGAAAATGTCTTCATTTCTACTGGATTAAACCTGTGTTTTCAGTATATGGTGATACAGAACCAAGTCATCCAGTCAGGTTGCTGGCAAAAGCTGTGCTGGCTATACCAGTGAAACAAATAAAAAAAAATACATGGAATATTTTTTCTTATTGTGCTTTTGCTTTCCTGTAGCCGTCTGTCCTTTATGACACAGGTGTGTACAGTAAAACTTCGCGGAAAGCTACACGGAAAGCTTTCGGACATTTATCAGACTTGCTGCATTGACTGTAAGCTTAGCAAAGGCTAACTTAAGTTATTTATTAAAAGAATATGTTGTTTCTGAATATGTGCAGGCTTCTGAAATAGTATTTATTCAAGCACTATTAGATTTCTATTTGAAATCTATTAGTACATGTATCTCTTTGATAGTGAGAAGCTTCCACAACATGCAAAGCATTGCTAGTCAGAAAGACATTCCTACCTCCATTGTAATGTGGTGTCTAATTCTCATAGAATAAAGAGTACATTAGTAATATGCTGATTTGTTTATTTTAGTTTTGTGTGCACACACGCCTCAACAGATAGTCTTTACTTTGTCACTGTATTAGATAAAAAGGTCTTCCCAAACACATGCACCCCACAGTGGTTAGTTACCATTTTTTATGATAGTAAAAATCTCTTACCACACAGTAGAGTCCTGTGTTTTTTAAAAATATTTACATGATAGCACCACTTAGATTTTGTGTCCTTCTGTAATTTGAAAAGCAAGAATTTATGCCAGTGAGTCACCAAAGAAATCATAAAAATAGCTCCCAAAAATAGATTCCTTTATTTTTTCTATCTGAAAGGTGTAGGCTCTGGCATAAATATGCGCAAACATTGAAAATCCTAAATGTTGTCTTGCCAGGAAGAATGGCAAGTCAAACTGAATAAGGCAGAGAGATCTTTAACCTTTGTGTGAGTAAATTAGGTATACCTTGTCTTTTATTTATTTTTCTCAGAACTTTGTAGCTGTTTCTGTCTTGAGTATTAAAAATAAATTGGTTTAATGGCATTTTATTTAAATCCAGCATTAACTGTGTCTTAGTAGGCACAGCAAGGCCCTTCCCTATGTGATATGAGTGGATTGGGATAACAGAGGGGAGCTGAAGTGCTGAAGTTTCCCGGCACATCCTCTGCCCTGGGCCCCAAGTGTGGTTCACCCAAGAACTCCAAGAAGAAGTCCACATTTCAGCTGCATGGGTCAGCGAGTGAGCTGACACTTTCAGGATGAGTGAGTGCAGGTTTTTTCCCAGTGACAGTTAAAAAAAAAAACTTGCAGGTAAGTTTTTAGCATGGGGATGCATAGATATTTACTAGATTCATGAAGAATTACAGTATTCCTAACAAGTGACATGGCATTCTTCTTAATTTTCTGGAACATCAGTCAGCTTCAGACCTATGACAGGGATGGCCCTAACAGCACCATTGTGGACGTCCTGTCAAATCAATCTACCTCTCAAGAGACTGTTACTGGCCCCCACTGGATTCTCACCTGTGGGTTGAAAACCTCAGTCCTTCTCAGCAGAAAACTCTTGGTAAATGTGTAATGCTTTCACATCCTCAGATGGATCTGCTCCAAAAGGAGGCAATGGCAGATCTTTTAGATTTGCTTTAGAAACGCAATGAATGCAACATCTTAATGATTATCCAATCTATTTCTTAGCACCAAATAAAATAAATTGAGAAATTGCATCATTTAGGCATTCTGATGTTGTCATTCAGCCGGGGGGATAAATTGTTACTGGGAATTGTCACAGTCAGCAAAGCAGGAAATCATTAAAACGAAAGTGAGTTCTCAGGTGAGAAATGCCTTATTGCAGAAGGTGCAGTTGTAAACAAGTAGCAAGTACAGTGTTCTGGAAGGATTTTATATAATTTACAGGTGATGCATAAAGATGAGAGTGACCTGGATTGCCTGGATTCCATTGAGGAAAAAACTAAAGCCAAATGGAAGATGAAATTTCCAGGGCTAAGGCTACAGACTCTTTGTCTAGGATTAGACTTCTTCTGTGCAATATTACCAAGAAAGATACTGCCTCCCATTTTTATTCCTGTTTTAAAAGTTGCAGTTAAAAAATGAGAGTAAATACAGAAAATACTTATAGACCTTACGTATCTTTAAACTCTTACTCTGTGGTGGATGAAGTTCAGGGTATCTAATTACTCAGAAGAAAGCTTGAGAGGTGTTTTACTAATAGGTCATAAAGACTCACAGTAGGGCAGACAGCTACTTGAAAGTGCTTAGCTTTGTCTGTGGTAAAATTTCACAGGGATTTTATAATAGAGCAGGTATGTCAACATAGCACTGATTTAATAAACTTGCTAATAAGCTTAAGCCACACTTAACTAGATAATGTCATATTTTACTCACCAGATTTTTTTTTTTTTTTTTTTGTTATTCTGTTTGTTAATTTTATCCAAATTCTTCTTCTGGTAGCACTGTTCATCTTGATTGCACATCTGGTAAAACAGGGACTTGAGATAGAGGTTTGGTATTAATTTATTTTATTTTTTTATATAGGCAGATTGTCATTTACTTTGGTGTGGTGGTCACTAATGTGACTTAACAGTGGAAATTCTTGTGTGTGTATTTAGGTCACAGCTACTGACAGGGGATTTGGATTTATAAACTGCAAGGGGAAGAAATAATCAGTTTGATAATAATCAGTTACAGCACTTCATTTCTGGAAAACATGCCTTTGTAACTTAAACAAATTTCTGCTCTTACAATGGATTTAGTTTCTTTTTGGAAGCTGGATAAGCTTTCAGGTGAGCCATGGCTGATTTATTTCACTGCTTTGAAGATATCCCATTTTTCTGTATTTTCACAATGGTGATACTTACCCATAAGTCTAAGATTCCTTTTGTTCTGA
The DNA here is from genome assembly GCA_013399835.1 of Leptocoma aspasia. NCBI lineage: Eukaryota > Metazoa > Chordata > Aves > Passeriformes > Nectariniidae > Leptocoma > Leptocoma aspasia. Next base: position 147,957 of record VXAX01002258.1, on the reverse strand, counting down.
ATTACTAAAATACTGAACTTAAGACTTAAGGGAGCAGATTAGTTATGACAAGAAGACATACAGGGATTAAATTGTAGGGGAAAAAAAGCTGAAAAAGTGTTCTAGAATGTTTTTTTCTTGTACCTTTCTCGTCACTAAGCAATCTAGAAAAATGACAGAAAGTAGCAAAATCAGACTGAATGCTCTGGAAAAATATAAAGAATTGTGAGAAAGTAGTCTCGAAACATAGGTTTAAGAGTCAAGATTATGGTTATGTTTTAAAAGCTGAAAATATATTAAATGTGTAGCAAAGTGTAGCTGATATTTCACCAGAAATATTACTTTTGGTAAGGGTGTTCTGTTTCTATTTCTATATACCCTGATTCTATTACTTTTTTAATAGAAATTTCAGCATTTTAAGATGAAAATTGTCTTTTCGTATGGAAGGGCTTAAAACTTGCACAGCTAAGAAAATGTGAAAAAATAATGATGAGAAGTAATGAACTTTATGATAAAGGTAAATGAAAAATACTAGTCAAAACAAAATTGAAATTGTGTTGTTTTTAGTAGTCTGAGGACTCCTAAATTGCTTCCACAGGCCACTGGCAGAGTTTGGGGTATTTTCTGAGTCATCTAAAACTGCCTGAGACAGCATACCTGGGAATACATTTTGTATGAAAAATCTTGCTTTTCTGAGATGTGTTGAAGCCACATTTGACAGCGAGTTTCTTTTGGTTTTGCTGTCTTCCAGAGGCTATTCAATAAATTACATTTCCATGCCTTTTAGGTTAGAACCTCTGTCTTACTCAGTATCACTTGGATAAAGTGTCATCTGAGCAACCACAATCAATATAAGCATGAAATCTTCTTTTCACATACCATTTACGCTTGACATACTTCTCTTCAATATAGTCTTGTCTTTCTGTGTAAGGCAGTTATGGTTTATTAAAAAAACCAAAAACTCCCAACATTGCTGTTCTAAGTTTCTGTAAGTACTGGGGTGAGCTCGCTGGCTCTGGTACTCTGTTCAGAGATGATTGCCTGCCCCACAGCTACCCTTTCCTCTGCCCCAGTGCTCACTTTTCCTAGCCCAGGCCAGTCTTTGCCCACCCATAGTTACTTTTTCCACAAATCTGGTGTTTCACTGTAACTTTTTATGCAATATTGGCTTCATGGGCTATTAATAGTTCAGTTACCTTAGTACCTTGCAAAATGTCCACCCCTGAAGTGTGCCCATGGACACACTTTCCATGGAGCTTGTCTGGTTTTTGTGTAACTCTGCCCTGATGATCTGTACAGCCACTCTGCAGCTTCTTGCATTGTCTATCACATCCAGCAGTTTTCTTATGTTCAGTAGTTTTCACATGCTGTATATCATCTTAATCTCAGGCCAAGGCCTGGTCATCTGCCTGCAGCCAGGATCCACCTGGCTGACAGGTCAGTTCTCCTGACATCACTCCACTGCCCACTGGAGCAGCTGCCTGGGCACTGGGGACTGAAGGAGCATCAGTCCCCACACGGTTGAAAAACTTGAGTCAGGCTGGTCCTACTGCTGCCACTCCTTTGCCACCTCTTTCCAGTGTCATCTTGACATTTTTTTCTTTTCTTACCTGTTTGTAATTTCCCCTCTTTGTCCCTGCCTGCAAGTGCTGTAAGGACTAGGTGCCAGCTGCTGGCAGTGTGGGGCAAGCAACAGGAGTCAGGGCAGGAGTGTAGGTGCCCCAAGCAGGTGTAGGTGCCCCAAGTGGGTGGGGGTCTCAGATCCAGGCACAAGGGCAGTAACAGCAGATGCACTGTCAGGGAGGACAGGCGGGGGGTGTCCTACGTGCACCTGTGGGTGAGACTGAGGTGAGTCATGCCAGTGAGGCTCTTGGCACATCTGGAATGGGCTGCTGGTCACAACCTGTGTGCCTGTGCTACTGCTGACAGGACAGGCAGGATGGCTAATACTCATGTGCTTTGACCCCATGTGTATGTCTCTTTGGCTAGTGCAGTTCACTGGCAAACATCACATTGGAGTAGCAGTGTGTGGGAGAGGGACTTTTTACAAGAGCATGTAGTGACAGGAGATGGGGTAATAGCTTTAAACTGAGAATAGGTTAGGATTGCATATTGGGAAGAAATTCCTTACTGTGAGGGTGGTGAGGCGCTGGCATGTTACCCAAAGCTGTGGATACCCCATCCCTGGGAATGTTCAAGGCCAGGTTGGGCAGGGCCCTGAGCAATCTTGTCTGCTGGAACGTGTCTGTGCCCAGGGCAGGGGTTGGAACTAGAGGATTTTTAAGGCCCCTTCTAACCATTCTGTGTTTCTACAGTTCTGTGATCTGGGAAGGGGTATCAGGTGGCCAGAGGGCCCTTGCCTGTAAGGTGAGTGTGTGCATCTACCTGCTGCTGCCTTGCTGCCAGCCAGCAAGTGGGAGGCCCATGAGAGGGGCACAAGAGCTATGGACCCAGGCCAAGGGGTATTAGACAGATGGGAGGACACACTGTGCTGATACTGAGGGATCCACCAGTGCTCATGTGTTTGTGCATCTGGGGGGTGGGAGGTGGCATGGTCTCCATAGTCAACTTCACTCCTGATCAGAAAAGAAGGAAGAGGTCTTGGCTGGCTCCACTGAAGTTCTTCTGAGTCCTGAGAGTGCTACATGCTGCAAAGCTGAGCTTCACTGCTGGTTGAACCTGTCAATAAGAAAGCAAATGCTACATCTGTGGACCTGGGACAGAGACCTCTGGATCTCTGGACACATAGGGCAGGGCTGCAGCATCAGGGCAGGAGGAATCCCTGGAGTGGTCTCAAAGATGCTGGAGGGAGCATCCATTTATAACACCCCTTAGCACAATTGGAAAGAGAGTTCCATAATAGATACTTGCTACTAAGGTTTTCCTTGTGGGTCAGGTGCATCTCACAGTTGAGAAAATTGTGCTGGGAAAAATACCACTATCTCCTTTTTCTATTGTATTGTTTGTTGCTGACCATTAATAGAGACAGAATAAACTTGTATTTATTACAGTAACTTGACTTACGTGACTACGTTTACAAAACCAAGGTTCTGTGGAAGAATATTTAAGTCAAAAATTCTTAATTTGTCTTTAGTCTAGGAGAAGTGAAGTATATAATTCATAAATTTAGGAATTTAAGCCTGAACAGAAGGCTCTTGGTCTCATTCTGTATCCTAGGCATTTCAGTGTGGCTTTCATGACTTCACATTCCAAAGTGTAATTAATTCTCCAGGATTATTCGTGATTCTTCAATGTCTTGGGAATTCTGCAATATTGTCATACCAAAATTAAACTTCTGACATTCTCATGGAGGGATCCCTGAAGTTTGTCTGCCTCTGCCCTGAACCCTGTTGCTGCATTTAAATCCTAAGGAGACAGGAAATAGGCAGTTTTATTTGGGATGAAGATCACAGGAGTTATCTTTTTTTGGTTGTTTTTTTTTATATAAACCAACAGCTTGATTTAATTTTATTTAATGAGTAATATTGGGTTCCAGAGCTTCATTCGTAACCCCCAACCTCCTATGTGACAGTAAGCATGTCACTTAACCAACGTGTCCTACTTTCACCATCTGTGAAACACTTTGGAAAGTCATGGAAAACTGAATCATAGGTCTTTTCCATCTCTATTAGGTCATCCAACTGTTCATCTGCCAGTATAAGATTGTTTCCTACATCCACCAATGTTTTTCCAGTGTGGATCCTGTCCTCTAAGTGATTGGGCTTCCACTAGTACCTTTGGAAGATGATTTTGCAGAGTTCTAGATCTCATTGTCAGGAAGCTCTTCTGACATTCACAAAAAGAGATTTGCTGCTGTTGTTAATTTAACTGAGTTCTGTTACTTTTTTCCCATTACTAGATAATTGTTTACAGTTTTAAGATATACACAATTCATGCAACACCTTAAAGGTCTAGATAAATTGCAAGCCTCTTACCTATCTTATCTATACAAAGTAGATAAAGTATCTTACCTATACAAAGAAGAAAAATAAGGTTTTGAGATGCAATGTATGGCCTTTTATGAGAAGGTAAGCTACTTGGTTCTTCCTGAAATTATGTCTAAGGAAGTGTACAGACTGCTCCAGATAAGGGATAGAATATGGAACTTAACAGTGGAGTTAAAATTAAGGTATTGGAAAAGGTTTCAAGAATGCTTAAGCACGGAAAGAAAGAAATTAACAGATTAAATATAGTTGTTGAACATGAAAGCTATCAGAAGAACTAAGTTACTTTGTACAGAATTTTAACTTTTCAAAATGTGCGGATGTTATTTGGGTTTGGCGTAAGAATAGTTAAACTGCTTTTAAAATGGCCATCTGGGAAACAACTGGTATGTAACATGACTTTTTGTTGCACTGCCCTAGGAGGAAAATAATGTTCAATTAATTCAGTTGATGAGCATTTTGTAATACAACCTACATAAAGCATGTGTCTTAAAATAGCAAAAAATCTATTGTGGAGGGCATGTTTCGTAAAATATTCTGCTTTTAACAAAATCCACTTGTCCAGGGTTTTCATTCCTCTATTTCAGCTGCCAATGCAAATGCTTAAGTCCAGGAATGCAAACTGCATGTTCAGTCAGTCTCTTTAGAAAAAAATACAGTATTTTTTTTGTCTCAGCTTCATTTTCATTGTCTTTAACTTATATTCATATATAAGCGATAAGATGTAACTTCATCAGAAGATAAGTCAGGAATTTGAGGCCTTCTAAAGTTTATTTGTTGTAAACAATATGGGCAATTGAAATATTTGTGCAAATAAAACCACCCATTGTGCTTTCTTTGCTGTTGAAAAATCCCTCTTGCCTTCAGCACTAGTATATACAGTCAGATAAGTAGTGTTTTGAAAAGATCAGTCAGTATGAATGTAGTGTTTACATACACACCAAAGAATTTTCCATATAGCCCACTGGTTTTCTTCCTTTAAGAGACTGGGGAGGTGCCATGATTAGAATGTTTATAAGGAAGGTGAACCTTAGACTTCATCTCATCATAAGAATAATAAACTTATATTTCATCTACAGGAAATAAAACCAGATGAAGTTACCAGACTTGCTCTTAGAACAGAAGTTAATTTTGAAAGTGTCTGCAAAAAGGTAAGACTTGCTGGTTTTTGCCCCTGCTTCTCTGAGTGTGAAAAGGTGCATGTGTGGGTGCAAGTACATGGATTTGACATAGCGTGTTCTGTTTGTTGTGTTGTATCTTCATTGTAGATCTTCCTTTACTGTGGAGGTTTATCCACCGGGACATATATACAGAAAAATGAATAGCTGTGTATGAATGTCAATGAATTGTCATTAGTCTGGTGAGCTAGTTCGTAGTAATTAGAACAGAATACCAGGAAGCATAATAGTGGTTTCTTAGTCTTTATAAATATATTTGTTTTGTTTATATAGTATATATACATTATTCAATTAGTGTAAGTAATCTTAAGTAAACTTTCAGCAACAGCTGGAAAAAGGTTCTCAATACTTCTAAATGCATAAAGCAATTTCCACATGTAAACAAAATATGAGAAACATTAGCTTGAAATAAAGGTGGAATTCCAACACCCCTGTAGCTCATTCGTTTCAGTGTAATGTTTCTCTTGAAGCCTGCTGATGGTACAGTATCAAATGTTAACTGCCTAACTAGTGATGTCAGCAGGAGATTAAATGAAGACATAGAAATGCGAAGACACTCGTTGAAATAAGCAGCTGAGGCTGAGAGCAGTCTCATTTCAAAGAACGTGTTACATTATTGATGCCAGAAAGCAATTCTGAGTTTAAAAATGTCAATACATGAAGTTTTATGGGTTTTTTCACTTTATCCATAATTCCTGTGGGTGGTCCACTGAGGAAGGCTGAAACCTGAAATGGTTGTAGTACACAGGCCAAGTTTTAATGTAGAATTCTGTCATTTACTCCTGTAATGGCATCATTAGTTTGTAATATAACTCTGCTGTTGCATATTTCAGTCATGTGTGATGTAGTTCAGTTGTGAGCATAGTGTGCAGCAAGTTTTTCAATGTTTTATGTCAGCAAAATCAAGTTAATAGGAAAATATCATATGAATTAGGTATTTCTGGAGAAGTGTTTGGGTAGAAGCATTCTAACTGTTTTTCCTTCTCTTAATGATAGAAGAGAGTAAGGAAAAGGTCACAGATACATTGACATGAAGCTAAAAAGCATTCTTCTTTTAGATTTATTTGACCAGAATTTTCCAGTGTGAAGATGGGATACTCAGAAACTGGTTACCATGATGTTAGAAATGGGGAGACACAAAGATTTTGAATGTGTGAGGACACGTGGAAAGGGATTTCATTCTTGAAGAGGGATGCTAAATTCAGTGACATTTTGTCACTTAACCATAGGAGATTCTTCTGCCAAGATTTCAAATTCATCAGGCTTATGCTGATTTCATAAAGTGAAGAAGTACCAAAATGAAATTATTGATGCTGTTTTCTAGGGTGGTAGTTTTATTGAAAAGAATACTGAAGGAATTTAATTGATCTTACTTTTGCCCCATTATTTTTTATACATTCATAGTCATGACTGATGGCGTGCTTCTCGTATTTACTTAAAGTCTTAAAATAGGCTTTAATTTAGCTTTAATTATTGAAAATGTATAATGCATGGAGTTGTTTTGGGGTTTTGATCTGTTGTTTCTGTTACTTTCTGCTGCTGGTCCTCCTGTTTTTCCAGGGAATGGAAGTCTGTTAATCTCACAGCTCTTAGTGGATGGAACTTATATTTCAAGTCAAGCTGATGGATAGATGCTGATGCTTTTTTAAGTCCGTAGAGGGTTTTAACCTCACTGCAGTAGAAGAATATGTACAATTGTGTGACAAGTGGCTGTGCCATCATAACTTCACTTGGTTGCTTTTGATTGGCCATACCATATCCCCAACTAAAGAAGGCATCCCTTCTGTGCTTTAAACAGAAGTTAATTCTCCAATATTTTATTTCTTGTTTTCCCACAGTTAGTCATTAAACATACAATAAAAATTTTTTTTTATTTTCTATCCTTAGCAATATTCTGTAGTCTCATGAAATACAGACCACACTGTTTACCTTTTCATTAACTCGAATTTCAAAATATTTGAAGGAAAACATCCTGTGGCTGTTTTCATTTTCAGAATAGGTTTGTTTTCATTGACAAAAGGCAATCTGCTTTTAATTCACTGTGGAATGCTGAATATTAGTTTTGCATAGTGGTCATGTAGTCAAGATTCTTTTTTAATTACTTCTGCTCATTGAGCTTTTATGTTCCGTTACTGTTTCCCAACCTTTTTCAGAATAAGTTAAGCATACTTTTCTATTTAAAAGGAGTTTGCATGTATTTCCGTCAAGTACAATAAAATTGCGCTAAGTGTTTAGCAAGTGGTAATTTACTGGGAATTCCCGTGACTTAGACTTCAATATGGCTGCATTGATAATAAGCAGATCAGATTTATCTAGATGCAGGGGGTGTTGGCAAGAGTCACCAGCCCCACGACACAAGACTTTTTATAAAAACGTTGCAGGAAGCAGCTGGTGAACAATTCTTTGTGTATGTCTGCTGAAGTATTTTTAATCCATTTGAATATTGCTGCAGCTGGCACCATTGTTAGCAACAGGTGATAAATTCTGTTGTAAAAATTGTAATAAATGTCACCATGCAACTTTGATTAGGCTTCATATTGTTGGTTCTATTTACAGCTGTTGAAAGACAGAACCTGTGTTTTGTAGGTTTTCTCCAAGTCCTTGTGCACTTTTTATACCAAGCTGTGCATTTTCTGCTACAAATATGTTTGACAGACGTTAGAAAAGCACATCATAGAGCTCATATTTTAAACTCATATTTGCAGCTGTAATGGCATTTTGAACTGTTGCACACAGCATATATTTCTGCAGTGTATGGGAAGCTTGATTCATCAGTGTTGTGCTCCAGGACACTGAAGTTAAAAATTGGAAGCTAATCCTAATAATGCTGTTCATTACAAGCAGAAAACTGAACCGAGCACTGGCAAAGTCTTAACTGTTACCTTCAGCTTGTTGCTAACATAGGTTTAGGGTAATTCAGATAGGTGAAGATAGGCAGGATAAATAAGATAATATATATTAATGTTTTTCCAGTATTACAAAATTATGTTTATAATCTGGGCTGTTTCCTCAGGAAAAGAGGATGTTAGTCCATCTGCAAACACCTCCATCATAACCACAGTTAGTTTTGTTGCCTTTGGTAACAGATGCTGACTAACTTACGGTAGCATCTCATTTAGCTTTTCTTCCAAGAGGTCTTTGGTGTATAGCACTGAGAAAAAGTCCCTGTGTTTTAAACTCTTGAGAATGACAGAATTCCAGCATAATGGAACACTGCTACAAGCAGTGATATGTCATCTTGCCTTAAGTCAAAATATTTCTTATTTTTTCTAAAGAATAAACTCTGTGTTTCAAAATTCAGCAACTGTCTGATTTGGGGAGCAGGGTTGAAACAGAAATTAACTATTGTATTTTACTTTGAGTGGGAATAAAGTACCAATATACATTATTATCAGAGATTGGATTGAGCATATGCTTCTGACTTGCAGAACAGGCATTCACAGATGATAGATACCACCTCTATTTTTTGCTTCCAGATGCAATCTTCACATAACCTTAGGAGCATAGTATTCCCTTCTTTTACACTGATCTTAAATCTGTGGTCCTTGAGAAGAATGCCACTTTTTCCAATCAAGTCTTGTATTTCCACCCATTGCTCAAATCCTGTTGTGTTTTAATCATCAGATGCTTGTCTGCAAAGAGGATTCTGCACAGCAAATTTTGAGTTTATTATGATCCTCAGATTTTTTGGGGGTCCACATCCCTCTGAATCTCAAGATTACTGAAAAGCTTTCCACAGTTTCTAATTATGTTGAGAAATTTTTTGTAGTCCAGAAATGTAAGTCATTAGTAGCTTTTTGAAGCTTTTTTTTTTCCCTAATTTAAGGTCTGGCAAGCTTATTTTGGATTGCTTCATGTACAGGAACCAACTTTGTCTTGTTTGGAATTTAAAAGGAATTCAAAGGCTTTAGAAACAGGATCTCAGGCGGCTCATGAACAGCCATAGGGAGACATGCCAGGATTTAACTGAGCAACTGGGTACACAGTATGAGTTTGATATTTCAAATCTAAGCTGCCTGATGAGAGCAACTTGGTTTAACATGATTTTGGAGGGTTGGCATTAGTGTTGTGGCTTCTGGTGCAGATATTTTTAACAGATGCCCAAAGGCTATTTTATTACACTTATAAGTTCTGGGGTGAGTGAATTTAATATCTGTGGCACTTTACCTATATGGTTTAAATTAATTTAGGATTGGGGAACCAACCAAAATACTAACAATCATATGAAAGGGTTTTCTGTGATTTATCAAACAGGACTTTTGTAGCTGTTGTTGCACTAATCAAAGGGACGGGAGCAAGATTAGGCTAAGAATGATTTATTGCTTAGATAACATCAGTCCAGAGGCCATGAGATTTATAAGACAGCAAGCAGTCGGCCCTAGTCCAAGATGGTCACAGGTTCTTCATTACAAGGCAATATATAACTTTCTAACCCAATAGACTGTTGCCAGGAGAGTTTGTTTTGCTTCTCTGACCTATCACTTTTACTTCTTTCTACTGCAATGCAGATACTTTTGTCCAATGTGTTGCCACTAGACATACAGACATATACTTCTATTATAACATCTAAACTCTTAGCTTATTCTATACAATCACATTACTATGTTACTACCCTATAAAACCCTTCATTATCTTATCCAATACAGTTTCTTACTTACTTAAGGCATATTCTTACTTATAACTATAGAAACATAAGTTTATGATTTTTATTGTTTAATGTCTGTGCACCTTGCTTTCACATCACTCCAGGCTTCTTCTAAGGCTGCAAATCAAACCCTCTTGTGTCTGTGAAGATTCCTATCTTTTCGATTCCCACAGACTTTTGACTTATTCACATGTGAGAAGAACATTTCTGTTTCACTTCCCAAACTTCTTCCTGAATCCACTCGACTTCTGGTGTGCGGCTGAGGAAGTCCTTGGGCAAGAAGGACAGGAGAAGGAGGTGGAAAGGTGTTTCTGCCCAGGACAGACAGGAAGAAGAATGATGAAGTTATAGGGCTAAATACGTATTAATTTAATTTCTTTCAATACTGTTTTTCAATCACATTATCAAAGTAGCGTTTGTCAAATTCAGCAGATGATGGCCTGAGGTTAGTCTATCAATTCAGAGCCGTTCTGTCATAAGTAAGCAAAAAAAGAGCAAAGGTGGAATAGTCACAATGCTGGTTTTGTTCTTCTTTTTAGATTTATATTGAAAACATTTTTCACACCAACAGTATATGAAAAGCAGTTTATGAAAGGCTGCTAGCTTTGAGGCTTTAATTAACAGTGAGTAATTAATTGCAGCAGCAGGTGTCCCAGAATAACTCACTGGATGGATACAAGACATCATTCTTGCTGAAGGAATACACAAGATATTGTTCTACTAAATACATTTATTTATTAAGGAAATTTTAAACTTAATACTCCTAGTACTTTTGAACTTCATGGCAGGAAAACAAGATGTAATTTATGAATCAAGTAGAATTTTTTGATTAAACACATCTACATCTATAGAGAAACAGTTATATCTGTATTTCCTAATTTTGAAAAATATAAAGGTTTCTCTTTTATCTGATAATCCTAAATGTATGTTTGTGATCTTTGCCTTCATTTATTTTAAAAATGTACTTCCTAGTGGAAAATATCTAAACAAACCCCTCTGCATGCACTGTAGATTTAATCTCAGGAAATGTACTAAATCATAAAAAGGGCCCCTAAAAAGGGTCTTCTGCATTTTAATTGGAGACTTGCTGTTAGCTTCAAAGGCTTTGGGTCAGACACAGAATAGTTGCTGTCTTTTGTTTGGGGTTTGGAGGATTTTTCCACAACCTCCTCCCTTCTCCTCCCCCCAGCCCTCCTGAAGACTTCTACTCACGACACAAACATACTAATTAGGCTAGATGTTATTATTGATATAAAACTTCTGTTTCTGTTGTTAGTACCTTTAATAGTAAATTCTTATGTATGTGGATTTTTAACATTGCTTATGGAAATATTCTGTTTGCAGTACATAAACCATAGGGACAAGACTATTGTATGAGTCTATTTTCTTTGTAATACTGATGTGATAGTCCATAAGAGTTGTATAATATGCTTATCATTAATATGTTGCAATTTTGTGGTTTGATTTTGGCTGTGGAGGGGGCAAATGGCTGGTGTTTTTGGAGAACCCATGAAAAATTTGATTCTCCTTTTTATCTAAATTTTGTTTGTTACAGACTGATGATTTAATAGCCTACCCGCATTTCATAGATAATATCTGTCTCACTCCTTGCCCCCTTCTCTGTAAGTATTAAGTATTGGAAACATTGTTATCTTATTTCCTTTTGCTCCAGGAGGAATGTATTGCCATACTAGGTACATGGATGTTTCTATTCTCCAACAACGTGCTTATGCTGAAAATAGTAAAATAATAATATTCAATTTATTTTCCTACATGTTAAAATATGTTAGCTTCCCATCTCATTTCAGTATGAAACAATAGATATTCATTTGCATATTAGATGCCAGATAGACTTTTCTCTCTGTAATAGATGCCTCTGTCAACATGTTACATTTTTGGAAATATGTTGCATTAATGCAATAGTACAATTTCCTGCATTACAGACTAAATAATTGTCTTTATGCTGAGCATCAGTGTTACAGAGCTTAATTCTTTTTGTCCTGAGTATCTTTACTCAGTTTGAATGGAAGTTACACTTCTTTTATTAAGCCACAGTTTCCTGAGAATTTTCCATGTCAAACACTAGATGTTAGTGTTAAACAGGAATGTCTGTGGTCTTCCAAAGACCACTAATGAAGTGAAGAATTTTGCATTCATTGATGAATATCACATTCAGGTGTAAATACTTTCTCTGTGTGACTGATTGTTCTTTGTTTTCTTTTCCTGAAAGTTTCTCATCTTCGAAATTTGATCACTTGAACTCCAAGCTATTTAGCATGGCCTTTATATATACCAGGCTATATTTTAGAGCCTAGAATCCATTTCTGTGGCTGCAACTGAAATTTTATGTCAGCATAAATGAAGTCTGTCAATTTTTAACAAATCTCTCTCCAGTCTTCTCCCCACCTACTTTGCTTTGCGATTGTCATCTGTCTGCTCGCCCAGCCAGTATCAATCCCTCCCCAGCCCTCCAGTGGGAGAGTACAGACTTGTAATGGATTCTGTCCATATCACTCCCACCTTTGGGAGCCATTCCTTCCCTGCACCACACTCTTCCCTTACTGTCTCTGGCAGAGTTTGTAATGTCTTCTCCAGTTGCCCCTTCCCACTGGTACTAGGCTGCCATACACACTCTGCTATAGTGCCGCTGTTTGAGAGCAAGGAGGTAGACTGGACCAAAGCTAGCATCATCTTCAGCATCAGAGTAGCAATTGCAATGAGCTCAGTTTAACCACAGCTTTGATTTTGTTCATTCTGGAAGGAGTCTTCTCTTAAGTTCAGTATTGAAATAAACTGCTAATAACTCTGGCAGTGTTTCACAGAGATATTGTTTATCTCTGACAAAAAAGGGCTGTCTCAGATTTTAAACTGCTAGTCCAAGAACCTTTCTGCCACTTATTTGCATTCCTATGAGGCTGTATTTCTTAATTTTGTTGCCTGGCTGAACAGTTAAAGTTTGCTAAAGTACGGTCTTGTCCCTAGACAAGGCTCAGACTCAGAAGTGGTGTGATTGCCTTTGATTTGAACGTGCTCATTTCACTTATTCGATGTGCCAGACCAGAATGTGGGCAAGCATATCATAGTTAGTAAACCTCAGAGGCAGTTGGGTCACGTTTCTGTGAGTGAGACTTGGCTTGGATCCCCAGGTAATTCAAACAAAATGAATATGCTTGTGAGGGTATAATGGATGAAAAGCGGGGTGGGAAGAAGAGTGCTGCTAGAGTCAGATAGGCCTGTGGTAGTGTTGTCAGATGCATGATGCTGTACATACACATGGCTGTACTTCTTCAGTCCCAGAAAGCTTTATGTTACAGCACTCACAAAAGACAAGCAACTCACAACTTTCATTCCTATTTGAAATGAGTATTTGAGTGATGTGTGATCAGTATCTTACTAGATATGAGCTGTCATGGGAATAATAGAGGAGAATATTAGAAGTAGTCTTGTTTCTATGCTTTCCTTGAAGAAAATACAGGAAAAGTGGCATAAAAAGAGGTTCTTGGGGTATTGTGGTTGATTTGGCAATCGTTTGGTTTTTGTTGTTTTGGTATTTTTGGGGTTTTTTTAAATAAAGGAAGGCCAAGTTACTGATGGCCACAATCGCCTTCACCAGAATATTGTCCAGACTCGCATGCAATGCCTATGAGGCAGAATATCAGTGCCTGGATGAGTGTAGGATATAAAAATGAGACACTTAGGTATTTGTAGTATGTTTAGGGCCAGGAAAAGCTGGACATGAAGGATGACCTGCAGCAGGATCAATATTGCACTGGGCTCTCGGCCCTGAAAATTTTAAAGGACATAAAGGAATATTTAAAAACACAGGGACGGTTATATGCATGGAGGAACATCAAACTAACAATGATGTGACACACAGGGAACATGTGCTACTTTTCAGGATGTCTCTTACAGGCCAAGGACAGAACAGCTTGATCCAACAAGTAATGAAGGTAAATCAGGCTGGCTACAATGACAGTTGATTGACACCTCCAATGCTAAGGTAGAGGGGACGAGTGTAAATTATGAATGCTTCCATATTAACCCTTGCACTGAAAACAATAATGGCAGAGAACTAGAATTCCTGACACACACATCATCATCACAGATAATACAAATACCCTCTTGCATCATATCTTCAAAATACTTAATGCAATTTACCGTCTTTACAGGGATAATGGGGTGTGATGTACACACATGAGAGTGGTACTTTTCTGTGAAGCACAGTAGTTCAACAGCTCAAAGGTATTACCGGAAAAAAAAAGGCGCTCAGAAGTGTTGTGAGTGGAAGTTCCAACTGTCACAGAAGTTTGATCCCAGTAAGGTACTACAGGCCCCAGTGAGAATGGTAATGGTGAACAGAAAATGTTCGATGAGACTAGAGAAGCTACAAATTTAGGACAAATAATAAGAGTCAGTGTTTTCAGTTATTCTTAATTCTTCTGAGTACTAAAGACAGATTCTTTGAATTGTATCTTCTGTGTATTCATAGGAAAATAATCAGTTTGTAAAGTTGATCCACATGAAGGGGCAGGGAGATGGATTTGTGCAACCAAGTGACAAAGCAAAATGTTTCCTCTGTCTTGTCATCTGTCTGTAAATCCTATGAGAATTGATACTCATTGAGCAATTTCAACCAAGCTTCCTGTAGCTGGTTTTAAGAGCATTGACTTCCAGCAGGAAGACTTTTTTGTGTGTTTGTGTATGTGAGAAATGAAGATCAGTGAACCCTGGAGGGGGAAATGGCCATAGTTTATTATGTTTTGATCTTGCTTTGAGAAGCACTATAGAGTTGGGACTCTATGATAGTGTGCCAAGGGAATGCACTCCTATGTAGAAAAAAAGAACAAGGAGACAACATAAGGTAGAATTTACATGAGTTTAAACATTATTTTGGTTGCTTGCTTAGAGAATTTTAAATGTTAAGAGGTCTTTCATGTTGTATAAACAAGTGTGATTACTTATGTTAAAGACTAACAGTTCTTGTGCATTATTAACTGGAAAGGCTCTTTCTGTGTATTTGCTTTGTAGTGTGACTCAGAATTGCATTGCAAAATCAGAAAAAAAATGACATTCCTGATATTTCTAAAAATGAAAACCAGCTGCTGGTGTCTTATGCTGCTTTTATTTTTACAAATGAAAACTCTATCCATTTTTCATTATATACATCATGTAAAAATAAAGCACATTATTCTGATTTCTTTCCATCTCTCCTATCCAGGTAAGTTTTTTAAGTGCCCAACTCAGTACTAAGAAATTGATACTTTTAAAAATCAAAAACCTAAACCAAAAGTTATTGAATTAAGCAGGCTCTTTCAGCTTATTAGGAAGCCCATCAATCTGTGTTAACACTGGTAAACTAGAAGAAAATTGCTAGAGCCAGCGTTGCCTGAAACTGAAGATGATGTTCCTGAATTATTGGAATTCTTTTTAAAAAAAATTCTCATGTATTGGGATGCCAATGAAAATAGCTGCTAAGACCATCCACATGAAAAGGTTATAGCTTGGTAAAATGACAGCATAAGTTTACAGCACATTGCACCTCTCTGGCAATATTGGTAGGTAAGACAAAGTATGGGAAACTGGAGGTAACTAGTGACTTAATGGAAATACAACAACATTAAATTTCTAGTGATGATCTATGTTTTCTTGGGTTTGGAATTCAAATAACTGCTAAATGATTGGAGTGGTTCAGTGGTTGCACATTAGGAAAACAGCATGCCAAAGTAAAGTAATAATAATGTAATAGCCTAGAAGATGCCCGAGAGCCTCTAAGCATAAAGGTTGAGTGTGCCATACAGTGAAATAACTGCTATAAAATCTGAACACCCAGGATTACCATCCATTTTACATCCACTCTCTGCTGATGTGCTCAAGTAACATCAGGGATTGCATATGTATCTGACGTGTCTTATCTTTAGAGTAGGCCTCAAATGCATTAAGTCAATAGGCTTAATGATGGAAAACCTACGTTTTGGTGCCAGAGAACTGGCATGTTTATCTCTGATGTTTTAATAGTTTTTCAATGAAATGAGCTTGTATTTCCATTGTCTTTTTCAGAAAAAGTCTGAAAGACTTATATATATTAAAAAAAAATCTGTTTTCAATCATGCATGCAAACTGCAATGTGGTATGCCAAGAAATGCTGTCTTGAGTAGCATATTATACCATGGCCTAACCATGGTTAGTGTGTGCAGTGCTTATGAAGTCTTTTAAGTCATTTTTGCCTCCAAATCCCTGGCTCTCTAAATTCCTTCAACAGTGCTTTGAACAGAAGTATGTTTTCCTGAGAGTTTTATCTGAAGACATTATCCTGACCACGCTTTAGTTATATATAGGTGTGTTCCCTGGTGGTAATGCTTGCAAATGTAAAGGTTGGAGCAAGACAAGGTTTGTCCACAGTGATAATATTTTTTCCTTTATGTTATAAATGCTCTGAAATATACCTGATTAAAGTGGCACTTGTTTTTGAATTGTTAGCTAGTTTTGAAGCATTACATCTGTTTTAAATTTGAAGAACTCAACTATGTCTACTTTCTCTGCTACAAACTTAAGTTGATACGTGCTTATACTTACGGTGCAGTATCAGGCTGCATGTGAATAGTTAGAGTTTGAGGTTTGAGCATCTGTTTTAAAGCAAAATATTGTAAGGATAGCTCAAGATTACATTCCCCATAGTTGGGTACAGAGTTTTGTCAGCCTTTTGATGTCATAGGGAGAGTTGTGAATGTCTCAGTTCTGAAACTTCTTTGGTTCATCCAAGACAGAGTATTTTGAACTTTTTGGCCCATTGTAATTGTTCTAATACTACGAGCTCATCCCTGAATTGGTGATAACCAATTCAGTTGCTGCCATGAGCTCCACTCAATCTTTGGACAAGCCCATGTTGCGCAGCTGACTCATGGGAGTTCAGATGCATTCAGGTTAAAGTGAAGTCAGAGAATTCTGTTTGCTGATTGGTTTACAGCACTGCCTGAGTGTTGTTGGTCTCCTTTGTGTTTCTGCTCTCTTTCCTGCAACAAATAAGTATAAATAATAAATTTTTTAATACTTTTCTAAAAAACTGTTCTTTCGGATTTAATTTTTTATATTACCTACCTTAACTCTCTATTCAGAGTTAATAAACGGCTGCCAGTTCAGGTTTTTCAGACCCTCATTCAAGATGGCCAGTTACAAGAAATGATCTCAACTTACCTTTTTTGTAAAAGTCAATTGTGGTTTCAGATCTGGTATATAGTTGGTGTCCAACTAATTTGCTTATGATGTTTTCTCCAAATTTCGTTTTCTTCTCTTAAGACTATGTGAACTTTGTGGCAAATAACTTTCTTACAGCTACTGCCTGTTATCCAAGATGTATTTCTTGGATATGTTTTTGTTCCCCCTGAAGTACATCTTTTCTTTCAGAGTTTCTATTTCATCTTACTTTGCTTTCCAGTTTAATCTCTCAATATGATTGTCTCTTGCCTTTTTTGGGTTGGAACGTTTGCTTGGTTTTCTTATCTGGGGTTTGGGTGGGTTTTTTTTGGTGCCATCTATGCTCTCCCCCGAAACGGTTTATGCAGTTTGGCAAGGTGCGTATATTTCATAGCAATACTGTATATTTTGTAGCCTCAACTGTTCAATGTCAAAATATATGAAAGGCATATATTTTATAGAAAAATATATTTTTTAAAAAAGCAAAAACATGTAGACTTTATACTGCTATACGTTATGTGTTTGATTTTACATTTCAGTCAGTCAGAACTGCGTGTATTTTATCCTGGTCAATTGTCCTGGATGTACCATTTAAATTATGTAATTTTTTTAGACTCTAACTTAGGGAGCACTCCCTTCACAACTGTTTTCCACTTAGAATTTGTCCACAGTTTTCTATAGCATAAAATAATGTTCAGCTTTCTCCTGGGTTTTCTTAAAGGCCAGCAGTGGTTTCAGTGTTAGTATGAATTAGACCATCACAAGTCGGGGAGGAGTTGTCACAGTACTCACTTTATGTCCTCTTTCATAACCTTAAGAAGCTGTTTGTTTGGTTTTTTTAATGTGCACATTGTTTGTGTGGGATGCCAAATTGAGATGATTATAGACACACAGCATTACTAGCCTTGGAAAAAATGAAGATGAGTTAGAAGCATTTGAATTTTTTCACAATCTTGCTGTTTCCACTTACACCTAAAGTTGACCCCATTCTCCATAAGGAAATAATCAAGAATCCATGCCTATTTTAATCTTGACTTTTTTCTTCTGACTTTTCTTTGTTGAAATAATGATAGGAATTGGTTTTTTTGCATAAAGGGAAGAAGGAAAGAAATGTAGAAGATTAAGTACATAATTTGTACTTGGGCAAGTCTGGGGTTTATGCCAAGCTCTGCTGTAGATCACTGTAATAGTTTGGGATGAAAGACTCCACTTTTCTTTGACCATTTCCGAATCTGAAAAATAAGCATTTACTTCACACTTCTTTGCCTGGCTAAATTAATTGTGACAGGTTAGTCCAAAGAAACTATTGACTCTTTTATACTCATACTAAATACGGTCATCTCACATTTGCAGAATGCTAGGCTTTTTAAAGACCCTGTTGTGAACTTCTTAAAATGCTTAGATAGTAGGTATTTTTTGTCATGCATGCAGTAAAGAACAGCAAATAATCTATTTTTGTTTGAATCTATGACCTATTTAAAACTCTTATTTTAAAAGACGAGGAGGAATGATAAAAGCATGTTTATATATCAGACTTCTTTTTGCTAAAAGACAAGCCAAAAAACAAGACAGTGTTTAATGTGGAAAGGAACGTGAATCCAAGTGAGCAAATCTATTGGGAAAAGGGTAGCTTTGGTCCAGGCATTCAAAGAAAATTAGAGCAGTGTTAGTACCTTGATAGTATTTAGAAGAATCTCATGCTGTTCCCTGATGCTGGATTCAAATCTTGTAGGCAGTGACGAGTTGAGTCAGTGCTGCTGCTGGCAGCCCAAGATCAGATAGATTTCCAGACTTCTGCCTTCTACTGTGTGCAGTTTTACATATGAGCAAAAAGATGGTGCATATTGCCAGGTACCCCATGTTGCCATGGGTCTTCAGTTTCATAATGTTCTTCATAATGTTTTGTGCTGGCTTGCATGGCAGAGTTTTGGTAAAAGGGTTGGCTATAGGGGTGGCTTCTGTGAGGAGGGGCCAGAAGCTTGCCCTGTGTCTGATGGAGCCAATGCCATCCAGCTCCAGGATGGACCCACCACTGGCCAAGGCTGAGCCCTTCAGCAATTCAGAAGGGCTGAATTGCTGAGGCCCTCNCCCTTCAGCAATTCAGAAGGGCTGAATTGCTGAGCCCTTCAGCAATTCAGCCCTTCAGCAGCACCTCTGGGATAACAGAGTTAAAAAGGAATAGAGGGGAATGCACAGGAGCAATTGCAACCAGGGAAGAGAGGAGTGAGAATACATGAGAGAAAGAGCCATAAAGAAGGAGGGGAGGAGGTTTCAGGCACTGGAGCTGAGGAGGGAGCAGCAGAGACAGTGTGTGAACTGACCCACAACCCCCCATTCCCTGTCTCCCTGTGCCACTGGGGTGGAGAAAATGGCAAGTGAAATTGAGTCTGGGAAGAAGGGAGCGGTGGAGACTCCTCCCTTCTTCCCAGACTCAATTTCACTTGTTTTAAAAGGTGTTTTAAAATTTAGTTTTTAGTTCTCATTACCCTATTCTTATTTAATTGGCGATAAATTATATTAATCATTCCCCAAGCTGAGTCTGTTTTGCCCATTGCGGTACTTGGTTAGTGATCTCTCCCTGTCCATATCTCAACCCATGAATTTTTTATTGCATTTTCTCTCCCTTGTTCTGTTGAGTAGTGGAGAGATAAAGCAGCTTTACTAGGCACATGGCATCCAGCCAAGGTCGATCCACCATGGCTTTCAAGATA
Organism: Leptocoma aspasia; assembly: GCA_013399835.1. Taxonomy (NCBI): domain Eukaryota; kingdom Metazoa; phylum Chordata; class Aves; order Passeriformes; family Nectariniidae; genus Leptocoma; species Leptocoma aspasia. The sequence continues at coordinate 128,309 of VXAX01002258.1, read as the reverse complement.
AATAAAGTAAATATCCAAATACTTTCATGGTTGCATTACCATGATAAAAGAAAACAAAGTAAATTAATATGAACTGTGGCAAGCATTGAAAAGGATAATAAACTAGTTTACTTGTGTATCTTGATGTTTTCTAAGAAATTGTTCAGTTTTAATTCTGTAGTTCTACCACAGAACATTGTCTTGATGAGTTTTTGCGAAGGTTTTAGATCTGTTAAGACTTTTTTTTTAGCTTCAAATGAAATTTTTTCACCAGCCTATTTTAAAAATTGCATATCATCCAAAACTGATGAGACTTGGACAATTTCCTGAGATCCATAAAAAAATTGAATTCTGTAAGAACTTCTCACCTGTCATGCTATTAAGCTTTTATAACTGCTACTTTGTAACACCTGTACGATCATTTTGGTGTTATGTTGAAAATTGTTAAAGCTTGAGTGAAAAAAGATAATTATAAAAATGAGAGGTTTTGGCAGATGATAAGTAAATAATTTGTCATCATTAAGGTGAAACAGTCAACAACTGTGTTGTTGCCCCTTGCTGTCAGGAGCTGAGAGACAGCAATGCTGTCGTGAGTGATACCATTAACCAGTTGCCTCTCATACCAAAATCTTCACCAGGTCTGATGGCCACAGATCATATGCTGCATGTCTTACAGACATAAAGCAAGAGGGAGAACTAGCTGCATTTCACAGTCAGAAAGTAACTTCTCTCAAGTCTTGTTCCAAAGTAGTATGAGGTCATGGTATAGACTTGGGTGGCAGCCATGATTTGGCACTTTCAACCAGCCTGTGACTTCATTAATCACATCTGCTGTTATGAAAGACAGCTGTAACTAGAGTTTTGTAAAGAATGTGTGGATTAACAGGTTCTCTAGTTGTTGGGTTGTTTTTTGCTGTTTTTTAATAGGTCTTCTCCCAAGCTGCTAAATAAAGGGTATTGCAATGACATCTTGTTTGGCCCAGAATTGGATGTTACCTTTTTTTTACTTACTCTAGTTGGTATTGACCTTTTTTTTTCCCCTTCTTAAAATCAGGGTGTTGTTAACATTTGAAATTAAACTGTGCTTCTAGATAGTTTAGAAACTAGTATGACATTGTCCAGGGTTGGTTTCTGTATCATAGCTTTTCCCATGTACTGCTTACTTCTCAGTGGGGTTTCTTACTGTCTCCATTTGAATGTCACTGTTTTAAGTAACTGACTAATGACAGGTGCAGAGCCACAAAGCATTACCAGTTTGGTAGCACTCTTACCCAGTGAAACTCTAATTGTTGTCCTTATAGTAGTATATGCTTCTAATAATAGTCTTGTTTCTGATGAGATCTGTAATGAGGCAATTCCCTTTTGTGTAAAAGTCAGTTGAAGAACCAACCTCTTTCATTGTGAGCTCATTACTTCATTTGAAGTGTGACCTCTTTCCTATTACTGACTATAACTATAGCAGAGAGAGTACAGACAAAAGTACTTGGAACAGAAAAATTATTCAGAATAAAGCAATGGTCAAAAGTCTACATTTCATGTCTTCAGATTAGTCACAGGTTTCTGCTCTTCAATTAATCCTGAACCTCTACTGTCTCAGGCTTACTACCAAGGCATACCATTCAGCTTCTGCAATCCCATCTGCCTTGAGACCATGAGACACGCAGTTTCTCATTCTCACTTTGTTACCTGCATTGTATGAAGCAGGTTCTACCCAGACAGCCTCTGCCTGATGTTTCCATCACACTGCTCCTTCTTTTTACCCTGTGGTGCCAGCTCTCAGAGCCGTTCCGAACTTCTGACCCCTGTTCCAGCACATCTCAAAACTTGCATGTGAATCTGCTTTTATCTTTGCAAGTTTGTAATGTCCATTCTCTTCAAAGTCATTGCCACTATTTGCCAAATTTGTCTCTCTTATGTGGGGCTTACCTATGTGTTTGATAATAGATGTTTTTAATATTATTTACAGAAATAATGCATTATTTACAAAGATAGAATGTTAGAGGAGACTGCCTTCAGACGGTTTAACCACAGCCAACACCAAGTGCCAGGCAGCTGCTCACTCATGCCTGCACCAGCAGGATTAGGGAGAGAATTGGAAGCATAAAAGCTAGAAAACTCATGGGCTGAGATAAAGACAATTTAATAGAGAAAGGAAAAGCTGTGCACAATAGCAAAGCAAAATAAAGAATGAGTGCAGTGCTTCTTGTGCCAGGCAGGTGTTCAGCCATCTCCAGAAGAACAGGGTCCTATCAGACATGATAGTGACTTGGAAAAACAAATGCCATCACTCCAAATGTCCCCCCCATTCCTCCTTTTACCCCTCACTTCATGTACTGACCATGATGTCAGGTGGTCTGGAATATCCCTTTGGTCAGTTGGGGTCACCTGTCCTGGCTGTGCCTCCTCCCAACCTCCCAGGCACTCCCAACTCCCTCACGAGGGTGGCAGCATGAACAGCAGAGAAGGCCTTGGCTCTATGTAAGCTGTGTTGAGCAATAACAAAACATCTCTGTATCAACCCTATGTTGAGCACAAATCCAAAACACAGCCTCATACCAGCTGCTGGGAAGGAAACTAGCTTTACCCCAGCCTCAACCAGCACAGTAACTTAAAATTTCTCACTGCAAAATGTGACTGCCCACTACTCTGTTGCTTTGTTCACTTTCCAGTGCCTCAGTTGCACACTGAAGGAGGAGGAATGTTCCTGTAGAAAGTACTAGCCCATTCTTGCATAAAAAATAATTAGTGCAAAATAATACCAGAAATAGCAGGAGTAGGTCAGAATAAAGGTGTACAATTTTAGTATCTTAATTAAACATCCAAGGGATGAGAATGGGGAGGAGAAGTGTTCTTGATTGTAAAGACAGTTGGCATTTCTTTGTTAAGTTTTTTTTCTGTACTGTCTATATTTCTAAAACGTTTTATATACTGGAAAATATTTGAGGGAAAATAAATTGAGCATGGGCTGTGCCAAAAAAACCCCAAACCAGAGCAAAACCAAAAAAACCCATACATAGGAAAATGAGAAATTTGAGAGAATGTGTATATCATATTGTGTGTTCGTTAGCTGGTGGCTATGAGTGTGAGTAGTGTTTGTGAAGTATTTTTGCTCTAAGGAAAAAAATGTGGTTATTCCATATGGATTGGCCTATATATGCTTAAAGCTTTTGTATAAATATTTGAATTAAAAGACACCAGATGTTGCACAGAAGCTGCTGCTGCTGCTTTCTGAATGTCATGGTATATTCTTTCAAAACCCACAGGAAGTAGCTGAGGGAAAAAGTGTATTAATTAAGTTCAGAAATAGATTTTCCAGCTATAGGAAAATCTCCAAAGAAAATAGCATATGATCTTCAGAAATGTGAGCTTTCTGTCCCAAGAATCTGGTGGCAGCATGCAGCACTGTCACATGGGGATCAAAATTCAGATTTCAGGTTCTCAGAGCTAAACTAGCCTGGAAATAAGCCAGTCTGTGGCCCGTGGAAATGGACACATCTTTTGACCTGTCCCCTCTGGCCAGTGTTCATAGTTTTATAGACAGTCTTCACAGAGAACATTTTTCCAGTTTTTCTTAACCTGAAGAAATAATGTTGTAGTAGCAGAGACTTGAGAGGAAAGTACTAGAGTTCCTAGATGCTCTACACTTGAAACATGAAATAATGGCTGACCACAGAGTATATTTTGTAAGCTCTAAAACTATGGCAAAAGAATTACAAAATGGGATTTGCTTTCCACTGGTTGAGGAAGAAGATTTATGGCTAGCAAACCAATTAAATGTTCCTGCATTTAGAAGTACTGACTCTGGTGTATTTGTAGTGCCTTCTTTTGCTCTGTTTCCTTCAGATCAAAGCACTGAGAGTGTCTTTCCTGTAGTAGCATCATCTATGCAATGAATATATGACTGTTTATAGTCACACTATATATATGGAAGAAAATGGACATGCAAACAAGTAACATTCACCACTGAGCAGCCTTACGTGGATCACGTCAGCTGCTTTAAATGTGAATTGCTGATGTACTGGGTATCGTGTGTGTTGTGGTGGTTTGACCCCAGCCAGCAGCTGAGCACCCAGCAGCTGCTCACTCACCCTACCCCTGCAGGATGGGGAGAGCATCCCAAGAGCAGAAGTCAGAAAAACTTGTATCTTACGATAAAGACAGCTCAAGGAGGGAATCAAAGCTCTGTGTGCAAGGAAAGGAGAAGAAGGAATTTATTCACCACTTCCCATTGGCAGGCAGATGTTTAGCCACATCCCAGAGAGCAGGGCTTCACTCCACATAATGGTTACTTGGGAAGATAAATGTCATAACCACAAACATCTCCCCATACCTTTTTGTTACCTCAAGCTTTTATTGCTAAGCATGACTTGAAAAGGACTTGATGTCCTTTTGGTCCATGTGGGTCAGCTGTACCAGGGTGTTCCTTGCCTGTGGTAGGGGCAGAGCAAGAAACAGAGAAGGCCTTGCTGCTGTGCAAGCACTGCCCAGCAGTAACTAAAGCACTGATGTGTTACCAACTATAAAATGTTTTAGTCACAAATCCAAAAGACAGCACCATCTTGCCTGCTATGAAGCATATTAACTCCATCCCAGGAGAGAGCCAGTAGCACTTCTACTCCTTGTTATCTTCCGGGTAGCACCTGTGGCTTGGGCTACACCTGCTGCGGTGATTGCTTAGGACAGGACAGGAGAGGCAGCTGATGGCACCAAAATCAGCTCAGGCTGGGTCACAGGGCACTTGTCTGGTTCTTTATGAATATCATCACCTGTTGGTTATGGTGGCTTTTGCTGTGATACTTCTGTAGCACGAAGCTGAAATCACAAAAACAATTTGCACATGTATCCATTGCAGTACCACTAGGAGGAAGAGAGAAAGGTATGGCTTTTGTATGTCTTTTCCACTCTCTCCCAAAGAGTTCCACTGCGGGCTTTAAGAAATCTTCCTGATAAAGGGGTGTTTCACAAATCTGTTAGACCTACTTTTCCTCCTTTCAAAAAAGAAGATAAGAAAGAAAGAAACAAACACACACACAGGAAAAAAACAGAAGAGAAGACAGAACTGTCTTCGGAAGAGTCTTAGATACCGTTCATTTTGTTTCTCAAGCAGAGTGATGACAAGAACCTGAAAATGAGAGCTTTTACAATGTGCCATACCTGTGATTTCCAGTATTGAAAAGAGGAAGTCAGAATAGAAGAAATTCCTTCTGTCCTTTTTT
>VXAX01002258.1:101965-123098 GCA_013399835.1 Leptocoma aspasia | reverse complement strand
TTTTTTTTTTTTTTTGTTAAATTGAATCAAGAGGATTATCTTTCTTCTTTGAATCAGTTTGCAGAGTTCAAATATTCTGCCACATCAAATTCAAGGTTATTTGTCTTTATGGTCAAGTTAGACTTTGCCTTTCAATGGTTTACATATATTCCTTCAATATCTGCTATTTTGCCAACTCTTACGGTATCAATACTGTTATTCATGCAAGCTGAAGCATTCCTTCAAGCAGAATGCCTTCTACCAGTATGATGTTCTTTATTCAGTGAGTTCACGAATTTTCTTTGCTCTTGTATTAAATAGTAAATGTAAAATCAGTGAATGATGTATCTGTTAGCTTTAAAGAAAACATAGACCATGTTATCCCTGTTCAGTACCTGAGAAATACCACATGTTGTGCATCTGCTACATGTCTGTCAATGTTGAGGCAGCCAGATTTTAGTGCATTTATAATGACAGTAATACATGAAAAGTAAAATACTTGTTAGTGTCATAAGCCTTCCTCTTGTTCAATTACTGGTGAGATTCACATTAGTATGCACTGTAGCATATCTGACACAGAACTGTGTGAGTTGACTGTTCTGTTGACTTCATGCCTTTGAATTTTTCTTGTGCAGCCAAACTGTACTGCAGCTGAGCGAGCCATGGCAAGACTTGCAACACACCCCACCTTGAAGCCCAGATTTGTTGAACTTAAAGGTATGAAATATTTTATTGAATTTTTTATGATATCTATAGCTTATTTGTGTGTAAACTTGTTGATGTATATTTGTGGCATGACCAAAAGTAAAAAAACCACAAAAATTAAAATCTATATGGCTTTATGTGTGACAGCAGACAATATGACATTTTTTTCATATCGGGTGTTGAACAAACAGAGCTTATAATGGGAATTCTAAAAATCAAATAGATGTAACGGAGTGTTTCTAAATTAAATAGGAATATAAATTGATCATTACAACTGGGTTTTCAAAGGCATCTAAAAGGTTTTACAAATTACTTTCTTAATCTTCCNAGCTGCAGATTATTTTTTGAAAGAGAAGTTCACGGTTTAACCCAAATTTCATAGTGTATTTAATTGATAATATATTCTAAGGTATCTCTTGTCCCATGTGTTTGGTAGATAATTCATGAGGACATTCAAAATATGCTCAATACAACACATATAAGTTGCAAAAATGTTTTATTATATAAAAATAACTTAGGTAAATTAATGTGTAACTGCAACAAAATATTTTTCTGCCTCTTGTACAGCTGCTGTTAAAGCTTTTAAGGATGCAAGAAAGAACCCAGATAAAGACACTCCTATGGAAAAGGATCAGTCAGAAGAACAGTCTAAACCAGCACAACATTCCAATAACAGCTTGGATGACCAAGCTTCTAAGCGGCCTCAAAAACAGCAAGGACGTGAACACAAAACAAAACCAGGCATGAAAATAGAAACTGACAAGGTGGTTGAAGAGCTCTGCGAGAGTGAATCTGAGCAGAAAACTGTGGAAATGGAGAGAGCATATGCTCCAGAAGAACCTTCATTTGTGGCAGTAGAAATGCAATCAGTTACTCAAAACAAAACAGGAAAGAAACTTGACTATCAAAAAAGGAAAGAAAATATGAGTATGAACAAATTAAATGCAATAAAAGAAATAATTGATGATAGTGACGAAGAGCATCCCAATGAAAAGGAATACTTTGATGATAGTACTGAAGAGAGGTTTTATAATGAGTCATCAGATTCTGACAGTGACAGCAATGATGATTTCTTCATTGGAAAAGTAAAAAAAAAGAAAAAAGGAGCAGCAGTTAATAATTTTTCTTCAACAAAAGAAAAGGGTAGTGTTCAGAAAAGTGTAATGAAAACAGAAAAGAGCACAGTGTCTGGGACAGCACAAGATTTGATCGTGGAAGAGAGAAAGCCACTTGCAAAAGCAAGCAAGCTGGAGTCAGTGTTCTGNTTGACTTCATGCCTTTGAATTTTTCTTGTGCAGCCAAACTGTACTGCAGCTGAGCGAGCCATGGCAAGACTTGCAACACACCCCACCTTGAAGCCCAGATTTGTTGAACTTAAAGGTATGAAATATTTTATTGAATTTTTTATGATATCTATAGCTTATTTGTGTGTAAACTTGTTGATGTATATTTGTGGCATGACCAAAAGTAAAAAAACCACAAAAATTAAAATCTATATGGCTTTATGTGTGACAGCAGACAATATGACATTTTTTTCATATCGGGTGTTGAACAAACAGAGCTTATAATGGGAATTCTAAAAATCAAATAGATGTAACGGAGTGTTTCTAAATTAAATAGGAATATAAATTGATCATTACAACTGGGTTTTCAAAGGCATCTAAAAGGTTTTACAAATTACTTTCTTAATCTTCCCCTGAAGATTCCCTGTCCTCAGAATCCTTAGGGTATCTTTCCTGGTTATTTAGGCTTTCTCTCGTTCTCTTGAAACTGGAATTTTCCACCTAAAATTAATGTTTAAAAGGGTCAAGTCCTAGTAGTAATGTCATAAAGTTACTTCATTAATAACAGAGTATATCAAATACTCATTTAATTATATATGAANAAATAGAAACTGACAAGGTGGTTGAAGAGCTCTGCGAGAGTGAATCTGAGCAGAAAACTGTGGAAATGGAGAGAGCATATGCTCCAGAAGAACCTTCATTTGTGGCAGTAGAAATGCAATCAGTTACTCAAAACAAAACAGGAAAGAAACTTGACTATCAAAAAAGGAAAGAAAATATGAGTATGAACAAATTAAATGCAATAAAAGAAATAATTGATGATAGTGACGAAGAGCATCCCAATGAAAAGGAATACTTTGATGATAGTACTGAAGAGAGGTTTTATAATGAGTCATCAGATTCTGACAGTGACAGCAATGATGATTTCTTCATTGGAAAAGTAAAAAAAAAGAAAAAAGGAGCAGCAGTTAATAATTTTTCTTCAACAAAAGAAAAGGGTAGTGTTCAGAAAAGTGTAATGAAAACAGAAAAGAGCACAGTGTCTGGGACAGCACAAGATTTGATCGTGGAAGAGAGAAAGCCACTTGCAAAAGCAAGCAAGCTGGAGTCAGTGTTCTGCAGTTCTTTGTCTACCACCAATCAGAAATCTCAGAAGAGAAGGTAAACCTTTTTCCCATGTTATGTTCTCTATTCCTTCCCTCCTTCACAGTAATAGAAATGGTTGTGATTTCTAGTAATCCTTACTAAACAAAGAGAATTTCAGCCCATTAAACCTTAGAACACTTTTCGCAGAAATTACTCACTACTCTTCTCAAGCTTCCTTGACAATACATATTTTTTATATTCACAGTAGCACTGATTTATGCATAGGATTCCTAACTAGATCTACACCAAATTCAATTACTTCTGAATACTTCTCTTTCTACTTTATTAGCATGGGTGGAGCCGTTTTGCAGAAGCTTGCATGTTATGTTTGAAGTTACTGCATGAGTGTTTTGGTGATGATGAGTCTTTATTCACAGGTGTTTGTAATCTTACAGCTTTATTGAAAAATCTTAATTTCTCCTTTTGTTTTTAGAAATACTAAAGACCAGCCTCTCAAAAATGAAGGAACAGGTATGTGTTACTTAACCTGGTGAAATTAGGAGAGAAAAAACATTTTGAAACTTTGTTGCCTCTGTAGTCTATTCACATGGGATATATTTGTTTCTTTTTAAGTTTGTAGCAATATTTTAACATTTGTTGTTAAAAATGGTCAAACCATTCCGATTTCATTTTAATCTGTGGATATTGTCTGCTATTTTCTATTTTCTCATATTAGAAAATAGAAACTTAACATAAGGTTTACACTTTACAGTGCTTTTTTGTCTGTCAAGCAGTTAGCATTACTTGTGCATTGCTTGTATCATTATCTGGTAAAGGTACCAGATTGTTATATGGAATATTTTATTCCATTTATGTTCTGTGGAGTTCATTTTGGAGTTCATTGGATTGAGGATATAATTCCAGTCATATTGAGTTACATTGTGTAATAGTCGTTGGTTTATTGTGAAGAAAAAAGTTTATACTGTGCTGAATGTTTGTCTACACAAATTTTGAGTGTAGTCAGTATTAATAAGTCTTAACTTTATCTCCAGTCCACTGAGTGGCAATTTACCAAGCTGCAAGATGAAGAAATCTTGCTGTGAATATTCAGATGACTGTGTTCCCCATGGCTCATTATGAAATCTTTGAAAACATCTGAAATCTCAAGGTAGCTTGCATACTTTTATGAAGGTTCATGATGTAGTTAATGTTTTCTTTTGTACTTGCACAGGTTTTCTTAAAAATGAAGCAAAGCCCAAGAAGAAACCATTTGCAAAAGCTTCAGGGGGTATTAAATGCAACAGTAAGAAAGCACCTTTGGAGCAGCCTCTTCATCCTTCATGGGAAGCAAGCAGGAGACGCAGAGAGCAAATGTCTCAAATTACAGCATTCCAGGGGAAAAAGATTAAATTTGAAGACTAGACTATATGTAAATGGAGGTTCAAAAATATTTTTTGCAAGTGTGAAGTGCTGTTCAAACATCTTTGTTATACTGTCCATATCCTTTGCAACCTAAAAAATTGCAACTATTATTTACCGTCTTAGAATATCAAGTTGTTTCATTCATTCTTTGTGCTGTCTGTTGATTAATGTAATGGCCATTTGGTGCTGGTTCGTAACTCCCATTATGTAGTGCCACCATTCATGAAATAATACCCTAACATGAATAAAGGGTTTTTATGAACATAATTTGTGCCCTATAGGAATAGTATGGATTCTTTGGAGGGGGGTTTGAAAGGGTTTTTTTCCTATGTAAAAAAATGTACTTTATATGAGAGTTTGGTTGTCAAAAGAAAGGTTCTATATTGTCATGTCTCAACTGAGACAAAGTAAAAGATTCTTAAACTTGAAAAGACTTCATAAATTCATCAGTGTATTGGGTAGGTGGAAAAGTCAATCAGTTGTAAGCATAATATGAAAATTTCTGGAGAGAATAAAATACTGTGCTTTTAAATTGTGATCTCTGTCCTTTGATTATATTGCCAATTTGAAGAAATGAAAAGGTGTTTTTATACTTTGTATCTGGTAGATATGCCTGCATTCTTCAACATGTGTGTCTTGCACTTTCTGAAAGAACGTGAAAACCTGAAAAAACTTTGTACATTAAGAAACATTTCACTTCTAAGTGACAATCTCACAGTGGGAGTTCATCTGATTGGGATATGACAAAAAAAGTTCATTGAATACTTCTTCAAGTGCTTTTCCTACTACCTAATTGAAAGAAATTCTGAACATGTAATTAATCTTTAATAGTGCTGTTTGTTTAAATAACAGTTGCCTTTCATATTAAATTAGTTCATAAAATCAGTAAATGACGGGACTGTACTATTCATGTAGCATTTTGAGATGCCTAAGGCAAGCCCTGCATCACCTCGAAGGCCCATCTAACCCAGTCAAAAAGGGATACTTTAAGGATAGAGGGAGCACACAGTGATACATCATGCAACATCCATCTCTTCAAGCTTCCAGCTCTACAACTCAACAACATCTTGTAGCTTATGGTTATTACAGTTTAATAATCCTGTAGCAATTTCCTTTCTTCAGATTTGTCTGCTCTTAAATCCCTGCAAACTTGTAGAATATGTCATCCCTTAAGGTGTAGATGGCCTTCCTGCCTATTGCAGTCTGGAAAAGCCTAGTCTTTTTCTGTGTCTCAGCCAAAGCCATCAGGCTCCTGGGCTGCATTAGAAAATGTTACCAGCATTATGAGGATCCTTGCTCTGGACTAAGCATTGATAATGCTACATTATACATGTTCCATCTTGTGTTAAATGAAGCTTCAAGTTGGTCTGTTCTGTATTAATGTTTAGGCATGGTTTGCCCCACTTAGTTAGGCTTCCTTTTCTGTATACTGAACAAACGTCAGTATATGTAATACTGTCTTTAATGCCATTGCCTCCCAGAGGAATGAAAAATTCAAACCACCTTTCATTTCAAAGTGGTTTTGTTGCTTTTATTTTCACTGTACCGTATGGAACAGTATTGAAGGCCAAAAGCTTCAAAGTAAAGTACAGAAACGTGTTTACTGTGGTTTTGTGGGGTTATATTTCACAGAAGAAGCCATGCATTTACCTGATTTATACAAACTTCAAGATTTTCAGATGCAAATTTTAATCCTTAAAGCTTTAAGTAAAATAAGTAAGTAAATCCTAGATGAATGCCACACCAAACACAGGTTTGGTATGTGGCTTCTCTGCTTCCAGTGTAAGGCAAGAGAAGTGTCTTTTGGTAGATGTCATCAGCTGTAACAGTTTTTCATGGACACCTTACCTTTCTTTTAACAGATGAGTACCCTATTTAAGGGTCAAGAAGTTAAAGATTCCAAATAGTTTGAAAAAAACCTATTTTTTTTCAAACTCAAGACTTTAAGGAGCCAATGTTCTGAAGTGCTTTTTTGCATGTACTTAAAAGATCTAGGAGCATTGGTTTATCTTGGCATTAGAGCAAGTTTCTTACTGCATTATTACAGCTGTAATTTGTGGCCACAGAATTCTCCCTGAAGGAAGCCTGACTTATCAAAACATCCCCTTTTTTTTTTCAAAAATATTCTGAGCTCTTACTTTAAAGAAGAAAAAGATAACATATACTGAACATGAATGAGAGAAGAGAGATTAGGATATTGGCAATTCTTCATATTTTAATGGGTTACTGCTACTTTCTGCTGGTGCTTAGTGACTCACCTGGATCACAGCCTTAATACATTATACAAATGAGTAGCGATGGAGACTTGATAATATCTTTTACGTGTAACTGGGCATTTTATTTGTGAACTGATAAACCCAGTGAACTTGCCTGGAGGTTGTTGATAAAGTTTGGAACGTTTTCTCTTCATTATAACAACATAACACATTCAGCATATATGTGATTTTAACTTACATCCTATCTGTAGCACTGTTTAGACAGAGAACTCTTACAAAGTACTAGCAATTTATTTGTATAGTGACATGGGAAGTTAGTTATTTCTGTGATGATTAGACTTTAAAATGTTGAGAACCATGCTTTTCAGTTCAGTACCATACCATAGAAGAAATGTCTTTAGCCATGTACATACTGTCAGATACTACTAGGTTGCTTCAGGTGCACAATTTTTTCAGGCTTACCAACAAATCGGTCTCAAATTTTTCAGTATCTTTTAAGACAATAAATGTGAATTTTTTAAAATAGCAAACAGCTGTATTATTGATGGGACCATTTTGTAGACTTGCAAACAGGCATAAATATTTCTTTAATCAGTTTTTATGGAATTATTAGATCAGGAGAAATGGGGCTTGAATGAAAATTCAGTTACAGCAATACTTTCAGGAGCAAAAGTGTTGAGGTGCTTTGTGAATGTAGACTGGTGGTAGATGATTTTGTGATACTAGGCAGGTGGTCTGATTTTTATTGCCTCTGCAGTCTATTCACATGGATCTGCAGTCTATAAACATTTCTGATGTAAAAATGAGATAGAATGGGGACAGAAGGTACTTGGGAACTGGGAGATGCTTTATTTTCAATAGATTTGAATATACTTTCTGCAATTATCATATGCCATTTTTATTGCAGTTTTGTATTTGCACAGATGCTGATCCCACTCCAGGTTCTGTGCTCTAGGAATGGCACTGGGAGAAATTCTCAGTTTGAAGCTCTTAGCTCTAGTTAGTAGGATGGAAATACTTTTTAAGTAGAGAAACATTACACAAACTGGGTTATATCTGAAATAATTCTACATTTATTTTGTGAATTTTAAAAGATATTACTTTGGTTTTGTCTCCATTTACATGAAGCCAAGAGTGCCAATTAGTTGATATTTAAGTGTTTGGCGACTTCTTATTGGAACAAGTCTCCAAGATTTTTAACCATTCTCTTCTGCAGTAGTACCTCAGTGAAGGGACAAGAGATGCTCCACAACTCAGACTGTTTCATCAGTTCAGCATACCGATTGAAGAGGCAGCAGGACACTGGCTTGTACTCGGAGGATGTAAATAACAGGATAAAATGTGTTTGGAGTAACTGCATGTTTAATCTGTTAGTCAGTTTTCTAGAGTACATAAACTTCCTACTATGTACTGCTCAGATGTTCTTTCTGTGAAATCATAGTTTTTGGAGCAGAAATTCTGAAAGTGCTTTTTTAATCTCTTGTTTTTACCGAGACAGATATGGTAAGGAAATCATGCATCCAGATGAACCATATGCCTCCTCCTGTTAAGCTTTGACAGGATAATCCTTTGAAAGGTTAATCCTTTGTGTAGTATGGGGGGTAATTTATCATACCTTGATTTTTTTATTTCTTGTTTTACCTTCTTGTGACATTTCTTCTGAGACCACATCAGCAAGACATAATTTTCTTCATTTTCATGTAGACATAACAACCTTAACTGAAGCCTTCTCAATGAGAGATGGATCTGGCCTGTGCAGTAAGTGTAATACTTCGACAAGTAGAACGCTTGAAACATTTTATTCAAGTCATTTTCACATAAACTTGCAACCATAATACGGGCAGGTAACACAAGAATATGAAAGTGCAATGAAGAATACAAAGCTAGTGCCTGAATATTATAAATTAGAGCTCTTCAGATAAAGATGCAAAGTTACTGAAATTAAGACTCTTTGAAGAAAAGTGAAGGAAATAATGAAAAGTCTTCAAGAAAGTTGCAAAAACAAGTGGCATTTCACTGTATCTGTAGCATTTAGTTGCATAATAAAAACCTCCCAATTACATACTCTTTGGTTTAATTCAAGTTAAAATCTTTCAGCACCTTTTAGGATTTGGAGAAAATGAAAATGCCTTTTTGGCATAAATGTGAGACACAGAATAAACCACCTTTCAATGTCTCATTTATGAAAACCACCCTGCTGGTTTTGAATGAGCACACTGCAAACAATGCATGAATGACAATAGGAAGGTACATTTGATATGTGCTTTCATTCTGGAGCAGAAAAAAAAAAAACAAGTAGACTTTTCCTAACACAAAAACATCATCTACACAACGTTTTGGTTCCGTTGGTGACCAGTCTGTCATTTTTGTTACACTTTTGTCTAGAAATACGCAAATACCAAATGTATTTCAGGATTAAAAAAAAAAATATAACAAACCCTTCCTCTAATGAGCCTGACATACATTATGTTCCTTATGTGCAATTCTTAAGTAAAGAAATGTGGGAGGTTATTGTTTCACACACATTTATACATTCTGGCTTTTCAGAAGAAATTTGAGACTTCAAGACAGCAAATTCATAGTAGAAATCTCACAAAATCTAAATCTGGTTTTGCTCCCACTGAAACCAATGTCAATATACTTTTCAAAGATAAGGGAATAAGCCTGATGACTGGTAAAATGAAATCCAAATATAATTTTCTGTAAAAATAAAAGCTTTTACCAAAACAGTATTTCAAAATGCACATAATCCCAAAAATGTATTCCAGTATGCAAAACGTGTCAAATCTGCAGAGCCAAGATACTGAAAATATTGGTTGGCACTCCCCTATTTAGAACTACTTCTACACATGCTATATAATAAACTCTTCTACTGCATCGTGATTTACTATAGTTAGACAGGGTTAAAGTCACATTCCTTCATTTTTTTTAATCCTAAAATCCCTTGTTTTTCTGTTCATGTCTTAGGCAATTTTTGTGCTATTGTACATCAACGTCATGTTGCTTAACACACGTTTCAAAACAAATACAATATTTTGCTACGGAAAGAAAAGCTACATTTTCGTAGCTCCAGTATCCCCAATATTCAAAGTTACAGCATTCAACACCTTTCCAAACGAGGCCATTCCCACTTGTTCCACCTACACAGGTGCTCGAGGCCCTCTGGCTCCTTGCTGACTTCAGTGGAGTTCTGCAAGTAGTTTGGGCACAGACGTGTGAGCAGGTGAGCGTGTCACGAGCGAGGGGTGCCCCCCGTTCCTGCGGCTGCTCCGTCTCCAGTTCGCGCTCTCGTATCCCACCTTCAGCATCAGGCACAATGAGGTACGAGCACACCACTTCCCAGGAAGCAGCCCGTGCCCACAGCCTGGCTTCCATTCAGTAGCTTTTGTGTCCATTGCCCAAGCTGCTCTCAGGACTTTGACCCCAGTTTTGACCTAAGTCTATAGAAAGGTGAATGCGCTTGCATCCCTTAACACCTCTTGAACTTAAAAACTCTTTGGGCTGAGATTTCAGAAGCCTAGACTTTAAACAGGCCCTCGTTTTTGCAGACGTATGTATCAATGGTTTTCTCATAGATGGAGTTTCCAAATTTTGCTTCTGTTCATTGCCCGTACTGGTTACAGATTGCTAAAATGGATCTCGCAGCAAACAGAAAGGGACCTGCAGGTATAAATTATATTAATCTGCACCCTCTCCCACTGGTGGGTAGCAATCACCAGGTTGCTGGTTCTCAGGTTCTTTTTAAGTTCTAATTGTGCAAATTTGTAACCAAATTATGATCAAGGTGGAAATAAATAAATGTACTAAAGAACAGCTGATCTGTCAAGGATATTATGGTAATTCATGAAACTTCCAAATTAAATCCATAGGGTTCTAATGGATAAAATATTTCCAAATTCTGCCTGAAGTATTCTCTATAGTGATAATAAAACCTCTCCATACTCCTCAGATTTTTCATTTATAACTATATTGAACAGCATTTTTTTTTTCTTTTTTTTTTAATTTATTGAGCCTCCAATATTCAATTGAATATTTGAATAGTGTTTTGAACTGCTGGTCAAATTAATGAACACCAATCAATATTTCTAGGTCCCATTGCTCCAAAAGTAGATTCCTCATTTTACATGATCAGAAATCTTCTGGAAAAAAAAAAAAAGCCAGATCCCCTTGTGATATGTCATTTCACAGTTTAAAACAAAAATCACAGCTACTGTAGCTTACAGCAGGGTGCACTGCAAAAGCAAAATAATTTGGGGATGGGAGGAGGAGTAGTATACCCAGCACCAGTTAAGCAGTTCAGCAAAAACATTTAATTTGGGCTGGAAGTTTTTCCCCTTAACAATGTTGCATTTGGTTCCTGAACGAGGAAAGTAGGATGTTAAATACACTGACTCTTGCTCTTCCTCTCTATATAGTATATTTTCAACTTAGTTAATTTGAATACTGAGATATGCATTTTAAAGTCAACTACAGTACTTAAGGGGGAAGCAGGTAGTAGGTTTTCTTCACACTAAAAATACTTTGTAAGAGATTCTGACCTACTTCTGTTTGTGGTGCCACCTGAGTTAATTGCCTGTATTATTTTGATGGTTAACCTGTTCAAGTTGGAAGTTTTTCACAGATGACCACATCAGGGACTCTTCATCATCTCCAAGAGCCCATTTCTTGACAGATATTTTTTATCCATGTTAAGTTTGTGGAAGTTTTTAAAAGTCCCACCTTGAAAAATTTATTGAACATATAAAGGTGGGTAAGCTTTTTAATTAATTTTCACAGATGAAAGGTGTATTTCAAAACCCCATCTGTTTTTCTTTTAAGAAAATGGAAAAACTTTTAATGTATTAAAAATGTAAACATAACTTTTCTTGCAGGGGTATAACTGATATATATAATATATATGTATTTCTCCGCTATATGTTAATACTCCTTGAAAACTGAACATACTTCTCTCTTTCATATCAATGTGTCCTAGCGAGAATTTTTAATGGTACTGTATTAATTACTCTTAATCTGTTTTTCATTTTGGTCTTTTCTGAGATAGCTGACATTAGTCCTTTCTCTTGAGTTTTATTTAATTCATTTTGTGTACATTTTTTTCTACGTTTTAAAATATGTTCAACTCATTCACCAGTAATATTCCCACTGAAGTCTATTATCACATAAACTCCGAATTTGAAGGAGCTAAGAAATGGTCCCATGTTTTTATGAATGAGTTTGATTGTGAAAATTTAAAATATATCTACACGAAGCACCAGTTTCATACATTTCAATAGCAATACAAGTAATGCCAATTTAGATTCTTAAAATCCAGTTAAAGTTTTGGTTGAGAAGCAGCAGAAGTGCTTCGAAGTCACATAAGGTGTGTGGGTGTATCTGTGTATGTTCTGTAGTTTTGTTTCTATAGTGTTTGCATCCTAGTGAAGTTTGTATAATGATACTTCAGTTCAAAACATTTGGCACCATCTCATCCATTTCTTGCATCTTTCTCAGTACCTGTTGAAAGAGGAGAAATAGTTTTAAGCAGGTGAGCAGGCAGCACAGGAAGAGGAACTGCTGGATGCCCACTTGTCAGCTGGAAAGCACAGGTAGGTCAGCCAACAGTAACAGACATTTTGTTTCCTAGCCCGGCATGAATATGTACCTGAGAGAGATATAAAATATGGTGTATATATATATGTATATGGTGTATATATATATATATATATGTATGGGGTGTTAGCCTAGAGGAGGCTGAGGGGAGATCTCCTCACTCTCTATGACTGCTCGAGAGGAGGCCGTGGTGAGGTACGGGTTGGTCTCTTCTCCCACGTAACCAGTGAGACAGGATGAGAGGAAATGGCCTCAAGGGGTGGTTTAGATGGGATATCAGGGGAAACCTTTTCACATAAAGGGTTGTAAAGCATTAGAGCGGAATTCCCAGGGAAGTGGTGAGGTCGCTGTCCCTGGAAGTGTTCAGAAGCTGTATGAATATGGCACTTGAGAACATGGTTTAATGGTGAGCGTGGTGGTGATCCAAGGTTGATGGCTGGACTTCATGATCTAAAAGATCTTTTCCAAACTTAACTATTCTATTATTCTATGTGCTCGGTAACATTTTCAGAGGCAAGATGGGGAGATTAGAAGTTAAAAGTGTGAAATGTAAGTTTGGCTCATTTAACTTCTGGTTTCCTAATGCAAAGCGAGGAATTAATATTTTACAGGCTAATTAAGCAAGTCACATTAATTCAGTCTATTTGTTTCACTGATACTGTTACAGAAGACTACATAGGTCATCTGTTTTACTTTTCATTTACTGCTCTGGAATTTGTTTCATATGAACCTCTATACAATGTTAGTATTCACTCCTTATAGGATCTAAATGAAATCTCTTGATAAACATTTCATATGAGCAACCAGCACAGTGTTCTGAGAACTGTTTGCCTCTGTTACAGAAGACTGCTTTTTTGTTACAGAAGACTGCATCTGTTTGTGTTTCACAGATACTAAGGTACAGCAGATATACCATGAGGACATTTATTAAATGAATTTGCCTTTTTGGAGGAAAAAAATGTAAAAAAGGCATAATTTGGGCACTGTTTAAACTTTTAAATAGCAAAACTGTAAATGGAGGGTGTGTGAAAGAACTGTTTCGGGGAGAGTGGCTGCTGTCTAAGCAGCAGCAGCAGCAGCAGTGAAGTAACATACATGTGTGGGATTTTGCAGAATGTCTTAAGGAGCATTGTAGCTGCTCAGTTTGTGGGTGCTGTGAAAGGGCACTGAATGATCCTAGAAAGGTCCTATCCAAGTACAAAGCCAGACTGTGAGCCAGAGGTTGTTACCTGGCAGACCAGAGAGGAGCAGCAGTTTTGAAAAGTGTTACGTATTCCAGCGGCACAAGTGAGAGAGCAGAATTCCCACAAATTTTAAAATTCCCAGAACCCACAAAACAAAACCCTAACAGTGGGGCACAGTAGCAGAAAAAACTACCAGTGGGAAGGCACTTACGGTGAAATCGTGCAGCCAGAGGCATAGGCATGGTGGCCCGTGTAGCGGATGTCGCAGCGGACAATGTTGTTGGAGTAATCGGATTCAGGCACCAGGTAGCTGGGGTTTACACTCACCTGGAGGGGAGAAAGCACAGTGCTGACTGCTGCCACGCCAAAGAATGTGTGCCAATGATTTGCTTCTTTAAATAGGAAAAAAAACCCAGAAAACAACGCCCCCAAAAAAACCCCAAACCTCCCCATTCCCAATACGCTTACCTTCAGAATGTAATTTCCAGGCTGTACATCAGTAATATCAATCCACTGGCAATCTATGTCAGCATTGTAAGTGTCGTAGCAGCCAGGGCTCAGACCCTTAAGAATGAAGTTAAGATGGATGTAAAAAAACATTAATCTTTAGAAACAGGTGACATTCTAGACATTAGGGACACTCAGACTGAAGTTCACTTAACTATCACAGTTCACTTAGAAAATTAGCTTAGAAAATTACTCTTATTTTTAGTTGGCATTTTATTTGTGTGTCTAAACTAGAACACCCAACTCTAATGTACCACTTGTATAGACTGCCCTTTATTACTACTGAATAAAAAACACCTATAATATTGACAGTTGTTCATCTGTGAGGTATCTGTATTTTCTTATAATCACTTGTTACAGTACTCCTTTTATGTAAAAACTGTTGATGATATTATTTCCTTTTCTTCACATAAGATCAGAATACAATAAAAATTGACCACAGACTGGAAGTAAGTATCTGTAAATGTCAAGTGAGTATCTTCTGAGGTCATGAGTACAGACAGACTTGATCACCATGTTGGAACCTCTCTCTACCCTTAGGAATGATCCAACTTTTTGCTATGGATGTACTCAGCTCAATTGCATCTTTAATAGTAGGGTTAAGGGCCATTTTCACATTGAGCTTTGCATGGAAATCATGTCTCTTCAGGCAAATAGTGACACAAGAATCTGAGGGAACTGAAAATGTAGCCTTTATTCCAGAGGCATCTTTCTGAAAAATTCTTTGTTTTTAGGAACACTAGTAGGAATCCCCCCATATGAATGTATCAGTGGTTCAAATCTATTGTCTTTAGCTGTGGCCAGTACAGGTTGCTCTAGGCAGAGCTGATTTGTTCTGGCAACACACAGAGTGCAGAAAACCCACGTCCTGCAGGAATTCCCTCTTGACCCAGCTGGTGATCAGCTCAGACTCTTGCATGTTTGTGCCAAGTCTGAGGCTGGAGGAAAGTTTTACAGTCCAATTACAAACCCCCGAAATATGGGCTTCCAGTGGAAATGCTGACACAGCCATGATTCTAGTGACATAAATACTCCAGCTGTAAAATATGTATATGTTGCTTAGTTAGATGTCATAGTCTACAGAAGTAGAAAAGGTATTTATAAAACCTCTTCAAAGCCTTCATGTATTGCAGATCATTCATTATAGTTAAAATTCAAATGTGGACACGTCAGCCAGTGAAACATAGCTGTCATTTCTCTGTGACAGAATAACTACCTTCTAGATTAAAAGCTGCAGAATAAGGAATACAAGTTTATGTGTATGTATGGCCACACTGAGTTAAACCACAGATCCATCAAAGCTCAGTGTCACATCTCTGACAGTCAGCAGCAGATGCTTAAAGACAAAAGAGCATAAAGAATGGGATGTGTAATGTCAGGCAAATTCCTTCCACCAGGCATTTAAGTGTATTTAAGGCACAGGATACCATCAGATTTTTGTGTTTAATGTCATCTGTCTAAATTCTTCTTGAGCCCATGGAGGTTTTTGATCTCTGCTACATCCAATGTCAAGGAATTTAATACTTCATTCATGTGTCCAAAGAGCACTCCTCTCTGTTTTAAAGCTGTTGCCTGACAGGTCTTCAGTTCATATATTGTCAGAAACATCAACAACTGTCAGTAAATACCAAAAGTTTCCTCTTTCAATCCACAACCAGTCAAGTTTTGGTCTTACTTCTGGTTTTCCAAATGGAATAGTCTATGAAATCTCTTAGCCATACTACACTGCTGATCAGCCTTGTTCTGCTGGGGTTGGCTGCTTAGGATTTTTTCACCTTTTCTTTAGCAGTTCTAAGAGGTGGTGATGCAATATTCAAGGTAGGAGTCTTGCATGGATTTGTCTGTCACAATGGTATGTTCCATTTTCCATGTTCCCCTAATAAGCCCTGGCACCTGGCTTTACATTTGAACGTGGCCCACCATAACATCCACACAGCTGCCATTCTCTTTAACAGCCTCCTGCTGTGCAATACTCTGGGATTTCTGTGCCAGACTGCCAGCCAGCAGCTGCAGGTGTTAGTGGAATCCAGCACCTTACAGCTCCAGACTCCACAGAGAGAAAATACCAGCTATGAACTCTGGCACCAGCCAAGGGCGTCAGTCTGGGGGGATGAACATTGGGAACAGCTTCTTTACAGGCTGTCTTGAGTGCCCCTTAGCCAGCCTGACCAGTCCTACTGCCACGAGAACTTGTGGTGTGTTTTAATATTGTTCAGTTACCAGTGGTGCTACACTAGTGAGCGTCACTGCCCTTTAATAAGAAACCCACAGTTAACAGCACGTGGGTGAATTATCAGTCTCCAGGTTAGTATCCTGGTCTCTACAATGGGGAATTCCAGAAGCTAGTTAGGGCATCAGCTAATTTAGGGCATCAGGCGATTGGCAGAAAAGTTATCCAACTACAGACTAGGGAGGGGAAAGACACTTGGTTGTCTCCAAAGCAGCTCCTACCTGTGTGTGTGCTGTACATGCGTACCGCCTGTAATATCCATAATCACAGGAAGTATCTTCAAGGCAAAAACTTGCTTTGTGTCCCTCAGCAACTTTTCTGTGTGAGCTCGCATCCAACAAGTCATAGTGGCTGAATTCATCCATGCTGTGATAATGTCTGTTAAACCATAGATACATTATTAGAGATGGATCAGATCTTATCAATAACGTTTTCACATATTCCTATTTGATCTACATCCTGTTACATCTGGACAAATTTTATTTACTACCCAAAACTTGTGTTTTAGCATACTTTCCTTCTACTCACCACTCAATTATTTTCATTACTCTAATTTTCAAGTACCACATGTCATCCTATAAATAAGTAATAGGTTTCAATTTGTTATGGGAAAGATTCCATAGCAGCACTGTTTTTCCAAAATTTTGTTTCACCTCTTTTCCAATGATAATAGCAAGTGTTGAGTAGTTCATATTGGAATTGAACATCTTGTAAGTGCCTTTAACCAGAGTTTTGCTAGGAATGCTTACCTTACATACTATAAATTCCATGGAAGTTTGCTACTTGCTAGCAAAACTCCAGCAATTTGGTTTCACATTTCCATGGCCCTCAGACAGTGTAACACATTCGTAACATTGGTGAAGACAAAATCTGCATAAAGAAATCAGCTTCTGTGTACTGGCAATGCGGATTTCATTCAATATCAACTGCTTTTAGAGTCTATACTTAATGCTGTCTCTATTTCAGAAGTGTGTATGCTTTTGATTTGGGCAAAGTGACGCATTTTTCTTGCTCTCACACAAAGTGACTTCTGGCTCTTACTGTGGAGTTTTAACACCTCGTAATCTCACGTTTTCCAAATGTGTGGGAAAATAAGCTTGTCTTTTCTACCTGCACTATGTCTTTGCAGCATTTGGCTGCCATTACTTTTGAATGCTTTCAGCTCAAGAGGTATATGAAAAAGCCCTAATTAAACAAAATTAAAATGTATTGGTGAAACAAAGCAGCACAGGAGCCTCACAAGCAGGCACATCCAGAACACTAAAACCAGCCCACAGATGATGATGACTAACACTGAGGTCTGATGGCTAGCCAACGTAACTGGCAGTTAGAGTTCATTTCCAAATGAGTTTGCTTCACTGTTATGGAAATGATCACGAGAGATGCTTTTTTTTTTTTGTAGGGAACGTATTTTCTGTCCAAGAACTGAATCAACATCAGAGACACTTTGCATCTGGACAGTGATAGCTGGGCTATCATGGCACAGTAAGAAACTGTTCTTCTACAAATGGAAAACTTCAACAGCTCTCTACCCATTTCATCCACTTATCAAGTTTGTAAGCACGAGGGTTGGGGGATTTTTGTTATTGGTGGAGATTTTTTTCAGGGATAGAGGTTAACTAAAGCATTTGTGGAGGCTTTTTTGTTAGGTGTGATTTAGTTTTAGTTTTCTGGTGCTTGCAAGACTTATAAACTGATAATATGAGTCTTTTGCGAAATAATTTGTTCTAGTGATACTGATTTTTTATTCAATACCTAAAGCCTCTGAACCTAGAGAGAAATATTCCATTGCCTCAGAGGTCTTCAGATCAAATCCACATCGCACACCATTTTTAAAAAATATTATCATTTATGTACCTGTAGCAGCAGAGTTGTATTTTAAGTAAGCTGGAAGTAAGTATTCTGAGTAATTAGTTCTAGTATTTTATAACTGCTCCTGCTGAGAAGTAGCAAAAATTGGAACAAACCTGCAAATTCCTGCATATGAGTTTTCTGAAAAGGTACAAGTCTGCAGTGTTACCTGTTCCCAAAATGTTGAAAATGTTCTACTACATTTCCCTTGCTGTGTTTCCAGCAAATATACTATTTCTAGAGTATATATAGTATATAGTATTTCTAGAGTATATATATACTATTTCTAGAGCAATGCTGCTATGTCAATATATCAAATATATATACAAAATATTATTGATAATGGGATCAGTCAACTCAGTAGCTTTCCTTTTCCAAATTCAGACCATTCCTTGTGAAGAGCTAGCTCATTAAATTCAGCTCAAGAAGTATGGGTCACTGTTTAAAATGATGTGTTATAACAGGAAATATGCTAGTAAATGTACACCTTAGGGTTTCTATTTATTTTAACATGGTTGGGACTTTTATTTACTGATTACACTTAAATGTAAGTGGAATATGTGTAAAATAAAAGGAGAAAGTGCTACTGTCAAATCTCATTTCAGACTTGTATTTGTATTTAATCTACACATTGTAAGAGTTTCATACATATGGATAAGCTTTGTATCCATCTTCGTTTCATGTGTCTGTGCGAAGAGTAATTATCACTACATACAAAGAGTAATTACCACAACACAAAATTAATCAGATAGTAAAAGGCTAATGTTGCCCCATGGTTTATCTCTGCTTCACTTTAGTTTTAGAAAATGTCACCTTGTGACCGTCAGTGAAAAGCATAATTAGAAGGTGCCATACTGAGCACTTCACTCACTGGTGACAGCTGTGCCACTCCCATGAATAACGGGGTCTGCTGGGCAGAAAATCCGATGTGCCTTGATTTTTCACTCTTTGGGGGAATCTCAGGAGCACCCGATTGTCGTAGTCTCTAACATCTGCTCGATAAGCTGAACTGCAATTATGCAAATCAAAGAAAACAAAGGGAAAAGCCATAAGTATATGCAAGAAATACTTGGAAAAAATGCTTTATATGTCTCGGAAGTAACTGATAGCAGAGATTTTTTTCAGGCCCCATAAGCCTCATGCATTGGAGATTCACACAGGAATTCCATATGGTGTGGAAATGCCTGGTGTCAGACCAAGACCTGAGTAAGACTGAGACCTGGTTTTAATTTTGTAAATGGAAGTTTGATCACTGCCTGACTCCCTCTATGAAGATCACTGCTGAGCTGTAAAATTACTCCGGTACCAAAAAACATAATTTTATTGGTTGCTGTTAACCAAAATAACTCCCTGTGTATGCAAGATCACACAACAGACGTTTGATTCCATTGTAAAAAAAAAAAAAAAAAAAAAAAAATAAAATGGTTTTTTTTTTTTCCTGCTTGGATTGTGTTTAACAGCTGGAGTAGCTTCGNAAAAAAAAAAAAAAAAACTAACATATATGAATCAGGCTGTGTTTTCCTATTCTACATAGCTATTACCTACACTCTTTTAAATACTGGAATATTTTAATCAACTAATAGCCAGCAAGAACACTTCAATGAGTCTTCATTGTGAAGCTAGCAAAAAAAAAAACAACTCTGCCATGTCATATTTCTTTTTTCTGCAGGTGAAGAGCAAGCATGACCCTGAAATAGTCTGACATAAATTAATGGTGCTGGTAAACAAATAAATGTTTTGCATGATAAGGTATCAAACAAGTTAAAATGGTTAAAAACAGCCATGTTGATTTCTTTCCAAACAAAACAGGAAAAATTACTCTTTGCCAACTGGACAAGACCTAACTCCATAACAAAGCTGTTATTTCAATCCCTTAAGAGACTCTGAAACACTTTTCATAGGGATTTTTGTTTTAGGACACATTAAAAGGCATAGGCCCAGAAACAATTCGCTTATTATAATCTTAATAGCAAATTGTGCTGGTTAAGAATAGGGTTTTTGTTGTTCAGCTTTTCTTTTTTTTAATGAAGTAACATATGATCTTGTGGGAGTAGAGCAGGAAGATGAAAATCAACAGAATGAAGTGGTTTTCTAGGTGCCTCCATTTCACAAAATTCAGAAATGTTCAAGTGAGCCTGACAATAGGAACACGTAACACAACTTTTCACAGCATGTAGGTTCTTCAGGAGATCTGCAGCTTGTCTCTCTAATATGGCAGGATTGCTTTCTGATGTGCATACTCTGCCATCTGCCACAATCTTGGAAGAAGGTTACAAAGGGCTGTATTTCCTTCAGCCCTCCATCCTCACCCTTCTCCACTCTTCACTGCGTTCACAGGTGGAAACAGGAGCACAGCAACCCACAGCAAAGGGCAAAATCTTGGGACGATGCCTACCTTGCCAAGCAGTTCTCCTCGGCAGCACATCTCAAGTTATACATGGACATCCTCTGGACGTATGTGGACGCCTGGATGTAATAGGGATCCGGGACTAAGTCAGGGAGACCTGCAGTTCATCAAACCAACCACATAACAGTAAGATCAACCCAGGACACGTTTGCAAATATTTGGCTACCATCCCAGTCGTTAGGAGCCGTCGTTGTGCTACAGACCCCTGCTCTCAGTTAACCTCGCATTCCCCTTTGCTCAGGCTTGTCCCAAACGCCCCATCGCAAGCGCGACTCCCGGACCCCACGGGGGGCTTATCGGCAGCTCGCCCCTCTCCCAAACGCGCTGACTGGGCTGCCCGCAGCCCGAGAGCCGGGCGAACGCCTGCCCGCTCAGGTTTTGCCCCGAGCGAGGACCAGGCAGGGCCGGCGACCCCCGCAGCTCATCCCGCCGGGAGCGGCGTGCGCGGAGCCAGCGGGGCCGGGGCCGGCGGCAGGGGAGGGACGGGACGGGACGGGCGGAAAGGAGGGCTCTTACCGTACTGGAAGTAGCCGGTGCCATAGCCGGGTCTGTACCTGCTGCCCTGGCGGGGCCTCTCGTAGGTGTCGTAGTAGTTGTAGTAGGGGTTATCGTCCGTGTACTTGTAGGGGTTGTAGGGGTCGTCTCCTACCATGACATCTTCCCGGCCGGGCCTG
>VXAX01002258.1:81551-101072 GCA_013399835.1 Leptocoma aspasia | reverse complement strand
CCGTGCCGAGCCTGCGGCGGGCGGGCGCGCTCAGACACACGTAGGCTGCCAGAGTATGCCGTGGGGCAGCGCCAAAGTATGCAAAGGAAAAATGCTATTAGCTCATCAGCGCTGGAGAGACTAGAAACGGGGTGGCGGGGAGGGGGAAGGGGCCGCTGGCGAGAGAGGAAACATGTTTCTGGAAAATGTGCTGGCCGGCACATCTCCCGGGCTGGAGCAGCTGCTGGTGACCTTCGTCTCAGCGCTGAGTAACAGTCGGATCCTCTCGATGACCTCTTAATTAGGAGAAAACCTTCATCAAATAAACTCTTGACTATTAACTTTTGGGTTTTGTGCATATGAGTCACACGAGAAATATATTGGCGATGCTGCTCCCGGAGTAAGTTTTCATTGAAAAGTGAAATTTCACATGGGAGAGGCTTAGCCCCATCACCAGAACAAATAAACCTAGTTTGGGTAGTGTCTCCCCAAAACCATGCTGGGGAAGAGGGGCAGGCTGTGGCCCGAAAGCCTCTCCCTTCCTTCCTGCTTTTACAAGAGTTCATCAAGGCTGTGTTTTGATAAGTACAATCACCCAGTAAGGCAAATGAATTAAGGTCCATGGATTTCAGCCAAAACTTCTTTTGGGTGTATTTTTCCAAAGGCTGTTTGCTTATGAATCCTTGCAAAGGAATTGAGGAGAATACTCAATTGAGGAGAAAAGTTCTCCTTCACTGAAAGTTTGGTGGTGAGAATATTTAAGTGAATCCTGTCTATGATTATCTGTCTGGGCTGGAGGTTTTCACCTTACTCAGGTAGATTCAAGGCACCCTTGGGCCACTGCCAGCTTCCCCAGGTCAGGTTAACCGGCCACATGTTGCTGGTCAGGTGGATATTGCAACTGGATTTTGATTTTTTTGTATAGTTCTCCTGTCATTTATTGTGTTGTAGTTTATTTTAATTGCATATTACTTTAAATGGTGCACTCTTAATAATAATAAAAAATCAGCAAAATGTGGTCCCGAGTTGTGGCTATCCTGGACGGTGAATGCTGATTTACACTGCTATAGAACTATTAGTTGCAGTGCTCATCTTTAAAGTACTTTCACCACCCTGAAATCAGTGGTGCCACCCTGCATGTCAAAGGTCCCTCCCCCCGTGGGCTGGGGGTCGTTGGCTCTGACTAGTGCTGGCACCAGGTGCTCACCACGCCAGGCTTGCTGGCTCTGCTCTAACCATAAAAATTTCAGAACACTGAGGAGCACAGGGCACTTGTGCTCCAAAACCAGCAAAGTCTTCTTACTTGAGAACATTTCCAATAGCCAGGTGGGTGCTTGTTACCATTGCTAGCCAGCACCAGGATGGTGGGGGTATCTGCTGGACTGGGCACCCAACCAGAACAGTAACTGGAGCCTTTCCACAAGCAGGTTGTGCTAGTTTGGGCAGTCTGCTGCAGGGGTGGTTTGGTTTGGGTTCTCTTATTCATCATATTTGCAGGCTGCTCATCCCCTATGATCTCTCTCATTGTGGCTTTGAAAATATTATCCTCCATTTAAGGGTTTGCCTGGAACAATCAATGACTAAAGCTGAGTAAAATGGAAAGGTTGAAGATAGGGAAAATGCAACACTGAAGGAATGAGATTTCTGTCCTTTTAATCTTCCTCTAAATCTTACTAATGTTACAAACATCAGGTTGTTGCCCAATGTGAGATATTAGACAATGTTTCCACACAGTGGGATTCCAGCCATTTTTTCTTATGCCTGATTAAGTTACTATTTTTCATGAAACTGGAGAAAACAGAAAAAAAATTTGAGGCTGGTATCCTCACCCATCTATCAGCCATTCACACTGTTTGCCATTTTTCCCATAGCACAAGTTCCATTTGTTAATTAATTTAGGGTTCATAATGCCTGAAAAGTGTTATTAGCATCACGAGAGAGTCATGTCCTTCCCTCAACATTAAGTGCCTCTGTCCACTTAACTACTTTCCTTTCCCCACAGGTTGCCTAATTACACCGGCGTTTTACATCATGCGTCTGAAAAGACCATCAAAAAGCTCTGTGACCTGAGGTGTGGAGGTGAAAATTTCTGCAATGCTTTAAAGAGACTCATAAGCAAGTCAGGTACTGTGACTGCTTTAAAACTGCCCTAAAAACTGTCAAGCCCTCTGCCCTAAAAACTGTCTGGTATTAAACTTTCCCATGAGGTTGATACAGCTGCTTTGTAAAGCACAGTTCTGATACTGATCACAGTTAATTTAGTTGCTTAAGCATTTGCTCACCACTTTCTTTTTTGTCTGGAATGACTGGTATGCCTGGGTACTTGTTGCACTGGGGATTTTGATTTCTGCTACCTACAGGAATAAATACAGCGTATATAAACTGAGAAATAAAATCTTCACTAAAAAGTGACACTAGTTAAAGCAGATATTAGTGAGGAATTGCAGTAATGTCTCAAAACCTGGTATCAGGTGGTAACTTACATTTAAATTTACATTTAATTGTAAAGTTGTAGCAGTCCTCACTCAGAAGTCACAAATAGAAAAATGTCTCCAATGGCATTAGTAGCATTTGGAGTCACCTTAATGTGTACACTACTGCTAAACTGCTAACTCAGTTGTGAATCTTGAAAATGGAAAAATATTAACCCGTTCACCACAAAAATCAACAGATACCCCAAACAGAACCAAATCTATTTGAATTTGACATGTCTTAATACATGTCCTAAGACACACATTTTAAGTTTCTTTAATCTTACTATTTGATATGTGTATGAAAAAAGTATGACAGTGTAAAAAAGGAAAAGCAATTTTAAACATCAGTTTACATCAATCACATTATTTGTTACTTTTAATATTATTTTTAAAATATCAGCTCTGTAGTTATGGTCTGGATAATTTTTATTCTTGTTTAGTCAAAAACTGGTATGCTTAGCTAGGGTCACACACATAAAACAAGAAATAGAAATAATTATATAAAATCCTAACAGGAAACTAGACAAACTTAATGTGTTATATGTTAAGTATATTTATAAACTGATATTTTTTTCACTTGGGATTGAAGGGTTGTTTGTTGAGGAGTCACTACAAGAAAAATCTTGAAAAGTAGGGGTTGGTTTTAGCTTTTTCTACCTGGGAAATATTCAGTGTACTGATCTGATTTATGCTTGAATAGACAAAGAACTTTGATTCTTCTGTTTGCATAAACACTGAGTTGCAACTAGATTATTCAAATTTATCTTATTTTACAGATCTTACTTATAATACTTTTTATAATTTGCCATTTTTTGCATTCAAATATTAAAAATTGTGTAATTTTGTTGCACACCAGAACACGGTGGATTTTTCTGAAGCATATTTTACAGAAGGTCCAGGTATCTTTTTTTAGGAAGTCTCTTGTAAATCCATTGGAGTAAAAGTTTCCTAATTTTAATGAATTTCCCTTAATAATTGGGATTAAGATGTAAAGGTATTCTTTACAGTATATGAACTTTAATAGAAACTAAGAACTGAGCACTTTCAGATTCAGGTCTGTAATGAGACTTTTTTAACAAACCAACTTAATTAGAGACAAGGGTTATAGACTTTTTTTGACATCAGTAGTCTTTGGGGCAGACAGTTATTATTTTTACAAAAGTTAGTGTCCCAGTTAAATTTAGATACCCTTTGTATGTCTGATTTTGAAGTCTCTAATCAGGCAACTTTCCACTACCATAAGTAAAATGCAAAAGTAAACTTTCAGACATTTTTTTCTGCTCTGAACTTATAGAGGAACAAATAGATTTTTGTTGATTCAATGACCTTGTCAATTTGTCAAAAAAAAAGAAAATTATTATAATTTTATTAGCAGGTAACATCCTCGATTCAAAATTAACAGCCACATGTCCCTTATCTGATATTGATGCCACATGTCCCTTATCTAATATTTTGGATTTATCTGCATTACGATACCAGTTTGTGGTTGCTTTGTTTTATGTACCATGGGTAGAACTGCTGAATTGCAAATACCTGCACCAGATGAAGTAAATTGATCACACTTGTCTATCTCTTCAGGATCTGACAACTTGATCTGAAAAAGGAGCTACAGGACCTGAGATGGGTGTTGCTCTTTTCTTGCATGGTGAGGGCTGAAGACAAAGACTTCTGATATCAGTGAATTTGTCAAATCAGAGGCTTATAACGAGGTTTTAATAGCCGTATTTTTAAAGCCTAGAGTATTGATGTGTTGCTAAAGCTGAACATGAGTGGTTTCACAGGATGCAGTTACATGGTCTCATTCTTGGATGTAGATTTCAATAGGGCATAGTGAATATTAAAAAGCCTTTCACTTCTTGAATTGATAATGTGTTCCACATCTGTGTATTTTTTCCAACTTTCCTATTCGTTTTCTGTCTTCCAGGATTTCTATAAAAGCGAGATTTCTAAAAATGTGAGATAAGTAGATAAATGTGCAGTTACTGCAAATTTAGTCAGAGGTTTGAAAATCCACCAAAGCTTTTTCTTTTCTTATACATCAGTATCTGTAATGAAAGCTTCCCTACCTATTGTCTATGTAGCATTCATTGCAATGGTATGCAAGTTGTCTGAGGACACATACAAAGGAACAGAAATCCAAGAGACTCAATGTAAAGAGCCCATTATCTGTGCATTAACACCTGTGATAGGTACTAGACTTAGCTTCATTTAGCAAGGCCAATAAAATTCAGATTAGGTTAGACAGTGCATGGGTAAACAGTGCCTAAGTACTTAGGGAGTTCAGCCCTGTATTGTCTCCACAATCTGAGCAAGTGCTAAAGGCCTGCTCACCATTCAGACACGAACACCTAATTTTATTGAAACTCGTGAATACTGAGGAGAGGTTACTGTGAAAAACACAAACTGGCTGAGCAGTTCTATACACAGGCACACCTTTGTTGTTGCAGTGCTCCAAAATGAGCCTTCCCTTCTGCAAATTTTGCACAAAAGCAAGAAAACCCATCTAATAAATCCGACTGAGGAAGGCTTGGCAGAATAATGAGTTCTGAATCAAGGCATTCACCAGGTTGAGATTATGTATGAAGGATCTTCAGCAAGGGATGAGTACCTGTAAATCATTAACAAAGAGGAACTCTGCCCAACATCATGTAAGAACAGAACACATCAGTAGAAATTTTGGAACATGATTTTGCTATGCATCTCATCAAAAACTCTCCTAAATACCTGGGTGGTTTTTTTTTTTAATAGCATCTTTGTCTTCATAACCACCTCTGAATTTGCACAGCCATCACAGAGACAGGTGACTTTATTTGTGGAACTTCAATGCCTGATGGAAAAATGCCAGAGAAAATGCCTGTTTCAAATCCCAAGGTGAATTTTCATAACTGACGTTAGAAAAAAATTGGTGTTATACTGACAAGGCTCAATTAAAACAGCGACCAGTATTGCCCTTCATAATGCAAATGTAAATGCATAAAAACTGGGACACTTATGATGGTAAATAAGGAACTGGCAGAGGAACTCCTATGTCTAGGATTTTAATTGTCTACTTTGTTTTCACTAGGGAATATGTACACAGTAAAAAACAAGCAACCCCCCCTGCACCTTTGCATTAGAGAGAATGTTTAGAGGCATCAAGGACATTAGAAATAGAGTTTGCAGTTTGCATTCACAAAGAAGTGAGGGTAGAATAGAAACAGTTGAATGGTTCAACTTCTCCACAGTGAGATCTGCTTCTAGCAGGACACAGGAACCTGACAAAGGTCTTCTGGTAAGGGAGGCAGGTTCTGACTTGTGAGTTGTATTAGCCAAGCTCCTATAGAAAAAATAGTATTGTTTAGGCATCTATCCCTCCTGAATATCTACAGCAGTGCTTTGCTGTACCTGATGTCAAAATGGCAAATGTATCTGATCGGGGGAAGGATGTTTCTAAAATAAATGTCTACATTTGCAACTCAGTCTTGGTTCCTAGCATGGTATTGGTGAGCAAATATTTGGTATTATTAACACCTATTGTTTCTATTTTGCTTATCAGACAGCTGTGTTCAGAAAGTTTTATGTGTAAATCCTAAAAAAGGTTTCTCTGTGTGGATTACATGAACATATCCGATGCATCGTCCTGGATGATCTGTCAAGGCATGTGGATGACAGGGAGTTAGTTAGAGGCAGCCAGCATGGCTTCACCAAGGGCAAAATCCAAAGAGCTGCCAACAGCAGCTCAGTGTCCAAATGGTGATCAGTAACAAAGGGTGTCCCTCAAGGGTCCATATTTAGGCCAGTAGTGCTCAATATCTTTATTAATGACCCAGGCAGTGGGATTGAAGGCATCCTGAAAAAGTTTTACTGAGTGATGTAGTTTTCTTTGTTGGAGAGAAGGGGTGCACTTCCAGCCCAGAAAGCCAGCGGGATCTTGGGCAATTCTGCTCCTCTGCTCTGTTGTCCTTAGATCCCACCTGGAGTACTGTGTCCAGTTCTGGGGTACTCAGGACAAGAAAGACATGGACCTGTTGGAGCAGGTCCAGAGGAGGGACACAAAAATGATCAGAGGGCTGGAGGACTTGCTTTTGAATACAGGCTGAAAGAGTTCAGCCTAGAGAACAGAAAGCTCCAGGGAGACGACCTAGCAGTCTTCTAATCTGTAGAGGTGGCTTGTAATGAAGATGGAGAGAGGCTTCTTACTGAAGCCTGTACCGACAAAACAAGAAGGAAGATGTTTAAACTGAAAGCAGGTAGATATAGGTTAGATACGAGGAAGAAATATTTTTACGGTGCTGATGGTGAGACACGGAAAGAGGCTGCCCAGAGAAGCTGCAGATGCCCCATCGCCGGAAGCATTCAAGGCAAGATCGGATGGGCTTGGAGCAACCTGGTCTAGTGAAGGTGTCCCTGCCCATATCAGGGCAGCTGGAACTCGATGATCTTTGAAGGTCCCCTCCAATCCAAACCATTGTATGAGTCAGTGAAAATAGACATCTTTCCAATCCTGAAACAAACCAGTATAAACTCAACAGTAGAGATATGCCAGTTTGCCTAAAGTGATGGTCTGGACTGGTAAGCATTTCTTGGCTTCCGAGCATTTCTTTGTCTAGGCATAACTAATTAAACTATTTCAGGAAGATTGAAATAAGTAGTATCTAATTGAATAAGTCTTGGGAAAAACTGACTTTATTTATTTATCTTCCTTATAAGATGAAGAGAACACTAAACCTATTGAGAAATTGTTTGTTGTTCAGATTCTCATCCTATCAAGTAAAGGATCTTGGTTCTGTTATCTTTCCTCCTTGCTTCTCTTGTTTTTTTCCAATTGTTATGTCTTTTTTCTCCAGGGCAGGGACCATGGCTTCCTATGTGTCAGCTCAGTGATGCTCACAGTAGGGCACTGAGTCTGACTATTACTTTTGGCCTCTGCTGCAATATGAAGAGCAGTCCTGAATACAGAATGCTGCATTGAACAAATGCGACATTTAGAACATGTGAAAACCCTCATGCAGCTGTGTGTGTTATTGAACAGAGCTGACACTCAGCAATTCTGACTCAAATAAAACACCCATGGTGGTTTTCCCTTTGGTCTAAATTTCATCATAATATTTTGTCTTACATACCAATATTATGAACTCTTTTACTATTCTGCTTTATAGTAGATCCTTTTTGAAATACATTCCTAATCTAATCCCTATTTTCATCCACACATAATTATCAGATTTATCTTAAGATATTCTCAGTGACTGGGGAAATTTTTTGAAGTAAAAGATTAAGTCATGCAGTTAGATTGAAAGGAATGTTTACAAAAATATGTTGAAGGTATATCAGGGTAATGACTGTAATATTTGCTTTACCAAGTAAAAGTAGAAGAAAAGTGTATACTTAGAAAGAACTTGTTTGACTTTAATGAGCTGAAATAAAGTTGATGTTTAATACTTTTTTCCCTCACAGTGAACAGATTCAAGCAGCTCCTAAGTGAAGACCATTCATTGAAGCATGATGTGAGGACATGAGATGGGGAAAAACAGGAACAATTAAACCCCTTACTTATCCTCCCCAATAAATCTACAGTTAAACCCATTGTGCTTTTTATTTTGGTCTAGTTTTACCATGGTGATTTCTTTCTGTACTTGCTCTTGTTTAACACAACTTTCTCTATGCATCTGTATATCTAAATAACATTATATCTAGGTACAAGTAAAATTTCCTGGCATAGTTTGAACACAATCAAATTCTTGGATCTACATAGACCATCAAAAGCTCCCACATAAAATCCTAACCTTCAGGAGATTTTATACTTCTGATCACCTCCATCCTTTGCTATGGAGAACTCAAGAGGGCAGCAGCTGTTCTGCAGCATGGGGTGTACCAGTAGTCATGGTATGACAGACTACACCTTCCAGCACAACAGTCTGAAAGGGCTTTAGGGAGGTGTGCCTGCTCCGAGGTTTTCTGCTTTTTCAAGTGAAGGTTTCTGTGCTTGCTCCAGTGAAGTCGTTGGTGGGTACGCCAGAAAGAGTTTTTCCAAAGAGTAACGAGAAATCAATAACGAATACAAAAGTCTCGACTTGGTGACATTGTTTTACTCACTGTCATGGACCTCTTGAGGAATGAAGAGCAGAAACTACAGAAACTGCTATGGGGCTGCTGTAGGAGTCATATCAGAAGAAGAGACCATGTAGAAAGAACCTAATTAAGAATTGGCAGATTCAAGAAGCAAAGGCAATGCTGCTTGAGGAGGATGAATGTTCCAGAAGCAGATGTTTCCCCCACAGACATGAAAGCAATATGGTATGTCTGGATTCCCTTTAAAAGTTTTGTGGACAATACTGAGTTCTAGTGAAAAATGGAAATTAATTGAGTTACACCAATGTGAGACTTTGCAGCTGAGAGTAGAGCATTTAATATGTTTTTATGTGTCCTGTGATGGACTTTTAAAATAATGAAAATTGCTCCAGGTATTGTATTTTCCACTTATTTCACAGAATCATAAAATCACAGAATGAGCTGAGCTGGAAGGGACCCACAAGGATCATCAAGTCCAGTTCCTGGCCCTGCACAGGACACCCCAAGAGTCACACCATGTGCCTGAGAGCATTGTCCAAACACTTCTTGATCTCTGTCAGGCTGGTGCTGTGACCACTTCCCTGAGGAGCCTGTTCAGTGCCCAGCCATCCTCTGGGTGATGAACTTTTCCTGATATCCAACATAAACCTCCCCTGACACAACTTCAGGCAATTCCCTCGGGTCCTGTCACTGTCACCACAGAGAACAGATCAGTGCCTGCCCCTCCTCTGCCCCTCACAAGGAGGCTGGAGAACTGCTGTGAGGTCTGCCCTCAGTCTCCTCCAGGCTGAACAGACCAAGTGACCTCAGCTGCTCCTCACAAGAATTCCCCTCAAGGCCCTTCAGCATCCTCGTGGCCCTCCTCTGGGCATGGTCTAATGGCTCAATGTCTTTCCTATATTGTGGTGCCCAAAACTATTTTTTGTAGGTCTGGCTTTGGATTTTGCTTCTCATTAAAACTATAATAGTCAATAACACAATTCTGCTGTAAAACTTTGGTTAATTTGAGTTTAAATGTATAGGAAGTAGAACCAGCACACAATCTAAAAGTCCTGAGTTAAGAAGAGCAAGGTACTGTATTTCTGAAAATACTGCTTGCATTTCCATCATTACTGCACTCTCCTTGCAGGTTAGTATTTGCCAAAGACTGAAAACCAACCAGAAGAAAGTTAGTTTTGCATCATGTCATAAAAGATTCAAAAACATGTTACAAAAATCTCTCCCATTACTGATCTTTGCACAACACTGAGGAAGAGCATGTTAACTCTGTTGAAGTGATGTAAATGAGCAGTGTTGGACAGAAAGAGAATGAAATATTCTTTTATAGAAATCCCTGGGGAAATCTGTAAGTAAGATTATATGTGTTAGAATTTGGATTTACAAAATTTTAAAGCCAAGAAGGACCTGTACAGTCTGATCTTCTGCATAACACAGGCAACAGAATTTCACCCAGTAATTTCTGCATAAAGATCATAATTATCTGAGCTAAGATATCTTTTTTAGAAAGACAGTCTTGGATTACAGAAGTCAAATGATAGAGAGCACACCACATCCCAAAGTCAGCTGATGCAATACTTTTTTCCCCTTCCTGCAAAACAAAACAAACTATGCCTTGTTTATAATTTGAATTGAACACCTTCACTGAAGTTGTCATTCAGGACAGCACCTGTACTAAGAAAATAACTGTTAACACAAGCATGAATAAAAATGTTTTAAGCACAAAAAATGTTGACTAGAGAATTAAGAAAAAGAAAGCAGTTTTGTTTGCTGTTCGTGTTCCCACATTTTTATAAGGTCCCTCACTTTTCCCTCCTGGCTGCTTGCTTCATGAGGGAGGATCAGATGTTTGCCAAACATCTTCTTCTAAGATGAAGCAGCTTTGAAACACCTTCTAAAATGCCCCCTGCCATTATCTGGTCTTTGGAGTGACTGCCCTTCCCTAGGTTTCTAACTGAGAAAGGGCCACGTTGCTGTAAAGGAAGTTTTGGATGCAGACCCTGGTGTGCTGAAAATGTGTTTATCTAACTTTACATTCTTCCTACGAAATGATGGAGTGCTACTGGGCTGAGAAAACCACTAGTAACTGTCATCTGGGAGGAAGAGATCCACTTATCCCCCAGAAGCATTTTGGGAAGTTTTCACATCCATGCACCTGAAGACAGTCTGATGTCTTTTTCTCAAGGAGTCATCAAACACATTAATTAGGAGAAATTGCTAAGTGTTCTCTTTTGCTACATGACTTTTGCTTGCTGAACACTGGGATCAGAATGAATACTGCATCCCTTGAAAAAATTCAAATTCCTTCACCATTCAAAATTTATATTCAGAACACACTTATAAATGTAGTTTATAGGCATACTGGATGGAGGGATCAAAAAGCCTGGTACTGGGGGACCACAGAACTCCTCAAGTTTAGTTTTACATCATGATTTGCAGCTTTTGCCAGGCTTAAAAGATGTCAGGTAAGCTGTATCTATAGCTATATAGCTATCACATACCTGAAGAAACTGACCAGGTTCCTTTCTCAGGGGTCAAAAGATATCAAACAGAGGCCAGAAACAAGGCACAGATTTCCACTGCAGTTAGTGTGACCCAGGCAGACCTGTCTTGCCTGTGCAGTCCCACTCACTGCACCTGTCTGTTGTACCTCCATCTCTGTGTGATAAAACCCTTACTGAAAAGTACTTCACCAAAAGAAAAGCCTGCAAATCAAAATAGAGATTACTGGTACATTCCTTCCTGTTCTTCTGAATCACTGGTGGCTGTACAGCACTTGGAGAGCATCTCTTATCTCTAGATTTTAAAATACTGTTGAGAAAAATTTGCCTTCATTTTTATTTTCCTCCCTGTGGCAGCACCCCAATAGTAAAAGTAATGCTCTCATAAACAGTAAAGTTTGTCCTCTTGAAGAATACAGGATTTAATTAAGTCATTTTCTGTGATCAAAAAAATGGTCATGTTGTTCTTCATATCCCATGAAATCATGTTTTTATAAACATGTATTTAAAATGCATTATGTCAGGAGGATGTTCCAAGCAGTGAGCAAACTGTGCAGGTTAAGTGTGAGAAAACAATATCCTGGAGAAACATGAACTCAACTCATTTGAACCCATAAAAAACTAAGCACTGAGGTTAAACCATAAAAAGTGGTGGGCAGTTTCTCACTGCAGTAAACCACTAGACTATTAGGTATGCAGGCAATATGTGTTTGTTTGCTCCCGTGGATACTAAAAGTATTCTGAATTCCTCAGGACTTTAAATATTATGTTATAAAATATTAAACCAATACCTTTAGGACAAAAACAGAATCCAACACATGCCACCTAAATTACTAGGGCTGAAAAATAAAAAACCAGGACTTGAGCTTCAGAAGAGTATTTTTTTGGTGGAACATATTTCCACTTCAGCTATAAAAAGCCTCCAGTTTAAACCCCTGCACTTGTTTATCCCTGAGAATAATGATGTACCTTATTCATTTGCTTTTGGAGAGGGTTATTTTTGTTTCTGCTGAAGCAACTTCATTTTTGTTTTTTGTTATTACAGCATCTTTGAAGTTAACAGTTACCCTGTCTTCTTAAACTAAGAAAATTGTATGCCTCAGTCCAGCAGGACAATTTATTGTTGTTTATGTCTGCAGTGGATTTAACAGCAACACATAGAGCAGCAAGCATTTTTTTCCTGGGGAAACCAAACAAATGCTGTCCTCCTTTTGTTAATGAACACATAGACTTTTCAGAGTTCACCAAAAGTTAAATTTCCTGAAAGTGACTAAAATGTGCAAAATAAGTTTCTTAAAAAGAATATGTGCTGGGAAAGAAGCAACTTAAGTGTGCATTCATGTGAAGACTGTTGTGAAAGCAATTTCTTAGAACAGATCTTTTTCAATGGGTTTTCCACTTCTAAATGCTGATTGTTGGGGTGGGGTTTTATTTTGTTGTTTTCTAATGCAAATTTCTGTGGCATTAATTCTGGGAATTTTTCCAGTTAAACACATTCTTCCATTTAGAGCAAGAGGAAATTCTCAGCAGCAATTCTGTACTGTTTTTTATTTTAGCAAGATGGATGAGGAAACCTTTGGTTTGTTTTGAGAGACCCTTAGACCTATTGTGTGCAATGTGGTAATATTTAACCACAGAACTGCAGCTTCTTCAGGGCCAGTGATGGTGCAAATATATTTATCCCTTGATAAAAAAGAAAAAATGGCATACCATTCAGTAACTTGGGCCTTTCTAGATATCTGCAATATTCTGTGTGCTCATTGCCCTCTCCTGGTTTCCTCTGGTAAGTTTTCAGGTTTAATATATCCAAAATGGGTTTCCTAAGAACATTAAGCGCTCCTTGGACAGATTTTTTGCCTTTGCCAGTCGACGGCATCACTCGTGAACACATTTTTTCAGGTAGCGCAAACAACTCCTCTCATGCAGATGAGAGGCTAAAAGGCTCCACTGGAGTTACACCTGAGAGCTCCTTGCTTCCTGTGCTGCTGCAGCACCTGTCTGCAACACCTACTTTGGGCAATGAAGGCAATCCTAGATTTTTTTTGTTAAGAAAAGCTTTTGGTAACATCCTGCCTTAAATACTTGCAACAAAAGGAAGCTGTTGTGAGATAACAGCTCATTACAGGTAGGGATTCCTCAGAGGGCAGGGGTGTCTGTTTCTTCAGGAAACGTATGAAGCATAGTCTCAGCAGCCTGCTCAGGTCAGTGCCCAGACTGGTTCTGAGCATCTCCAGGGATGAAGACCCCACTTGCTTTCTGGGCCTGTTCAAGTGTTTCACAACCCTTGCAGTAGATAGTTAATTTGATGAGGTTGTTCCTTAGGATAGGACCTTTCATTTCATAGAGGAGAAAACTGATGTTTTCAGAGGACCAATACAAATTAAAAGCCATGAGTGGTGCAGAGAAGGGGAATAAGGAGATATGTTTTTAGTACTAAAAAATATGACCGTTGCCAAGTTTATGCTAAAATGTAATTTTTTTTTACACTAGCATATAATTACCTTGTGAACTTGCTACTTCTGAGTAATGTAGAGGGCACAATGCTATCTTATTTCTACATACATTTCTTTTGTGCATGTATGTTATGCATGCAAGTGTGCATGTATATAAAATGTAAATACAATACATTTCACTTAGAAAGTTATTTCTGACCTGCTGTCCTGTTCCTGTGAAATGAGAGCGCTGAAGCAGTAAAAGAGACTTTGAAGGCCCACACCTTAGGGAAAATTCTCCCAGGCATGGAATGTGACAGTGAGCAAACTAGGTGTCTTCAAGGGCAGCTTCATAAGGGTCCCATCAGCAGTAAGCCTAGGGGTATAACTGAAACATAGTAGTGAATCATCCCAGATTTTCCTCCTTTGAATGGCAAGACCCTGTGTTTTACAAAGCAAAATCAGCATTTTTAATTTATCAAATCCCCAGGCGTTTGCTCTGTTAGGAAATTTGCATGAACATCCACAATTACCTAAGCAAAATTTTGGATCTCACAAATTCGTACACCCTCACAAACTTGCAGATGCAGTGTTGTTGTGAAAGCCAAAATATTAAGACATTCCTGAAATTTCACTTTTCCTTTAGCTATGTTATGTATTAATCTACATTTGAAGATAATTCCATTCAGATCCCAAATTGTCCAGGAGGTATGTTGGTGGTTCCAAGACCTCCCAGGAGTAAGAAAAGTCTTTAACTTCTGATGGGATGAGACTTTA
The DNA here is from genome assembly GCA_013399835.1 of Leptocoma aspasia. Classification (NCBI taxonomy): domain Eukaryota; kingdom Metazoa; phylum Chordata; class Aves; order Passeriformes; family Nectariniidae; genus Leptocoma; species Leptocoma aspasia. Next base: position 86,864 of record VXAX01002258.1, on the reverse strand, counting down.
AACTGACTGTTTAGACTAAAGAATTTGTCTAAAATAACTTCATAATGCTCCCAAAATAATCTGTCTGCCAGATTTAACAGACATTCTGGTAGGTTTTAGTGGAAATGTCCACATCCTGGAATCTGGCTTTTATATAACATGGTAGCACTGACAGAGGTTAGAACTTTTAGTTGTTCTACAGCTAAAGATACACAGTGACTATTAGCATACTATCCACAAGGCATCATATCCTGTGTTGTTCTAGGTAGAGCCATAGCCAGAGTATAGAAGAGGTTATAGAAGAGGTTGTATCACGTGCCACATACAGGGAGTGGTTATCTAAGGCACATCAGCGTCTTTGGGTTCAAGGTGAGAGAGCCTGGTGATTTAAATTGAAAATAAAGAGCTATTCCAGCAGTGGTTACATGTAGATTATTTGTTATGTGACTACATATTTCAGACCAAGGAGGCACAGCAGGTCACTTAGCACCTCCTCCCAGACTGTGCAGGCTTCACTGATCTTCCCATCACCAATTTCCCTCTCAAGGAGATGGGTATCTTGAGGACAACTGGTTTTGATATTAAAGACTGAGGCAAAGAAGGCATTAAAGAAAGAGGCACTTTTGCTTTTTCCTCATACCATGTCCCTACAGTACTCTCTGCTATCAACAGATGATGGAGACTCTCCTTGAGCCTCCTTTTGCTGCCGATGCATTTATAGAAACTTTTTTGTTATCTTTAACCGTAGCTGCCAAATAAAATTCTAGTTGAGTTTTGGCCCTTCTAATCTTCTCCTTATATGACCTCAGGATGTTCTTATAGTTCTCCCAAGGTACCTGACCCCCCTTACAGACATGGTAGATTTTCTTTTTCCCCTAAGCGCTAGCCTAACTTCTCTGTTTAACCAACCAACTTGTGTTTCCACAAATTTGGACCGCCTACTCCTGAGTATCTAGCGGTTCCTTTTGAAAGCACACCCAGCCTTTCTGGACTCCTTCATCCTTCTGGACTGAATTTTGCTACTCTCCTTACAGCTCCTAGGCCACATGTGTGTGTAAGGCCAACTAATTTGATTTTTCAAATAGTAGCACCAAATTAATATTTAGGCAGAGATTTTCAACATATTTTTAAAATATATTTTTAACAGAACTTTGTACTCTAGGCTCATTTTTAAGTGTTATGATTTATTTAACTAAGATCGAGAAGCCCCTTAGAGATTGAAGAGTGCAAATACTTTTCTGTTTAAAAGTTTTTTAAATGTATTTAAGAAACCATAACTGCAAAGCAATTTTAAAGAGAGCTGAAGATTGGCTAAAACTATACAAGAGAATAGTTGAGAAGCAATGTCTTGAATGTAGTCTAGAGGAAGGCAAACAATATATGGTCAGCTCTCTCCGACTCTGTGGAGGTATACTGCTGGATTGTACTGCACTATATGGTGATAACAGCCTTCTTTTGGGTCACTGCTAACTAACCTTGCTGTCCAGCACAAAGGTAGGAAGTGCTGTGTTGTTCAAGGTACAGCATGTTATGTGAGTTGAGGGGAAAATTAGGGTTTAAATAACTTGCAACCATTATATGTCACAAAGTGTTCAAGAAAGAAAGGATGTTAGCCTTGGCATAAAAGCCAAGTGATAACGTGAATGAGTAACTACACCCACATAAATTCCCCTTTATACTTGCATCATACTCATTGATGCAAAAAACTATTTATAACTTACCTTCTCATCAAAATAACATGTATATAATAATAAAAAATTACTTATCATGTATAAGCAGACAAAGAGAATTTTGCAAGGCTGATGTGATGGCAGTATTTATATTTCACTTAGTCTTCACCTAATTATTCAATTCAAACAAATATTCCTAAATTATTACCTAAATTATTCAATTAAAATTAGTAAGTTAGCAGAGTAGTGTATTTAACTCTCAATTGCATCTTGAAATATCCCCAGTCCAAATTCAATTCAAGAATTTTTATAGAGTTGAAACTGGACAAAACTCTACATAAAGCTTTAATTATACCTATAAATGGTACTAAGATTTTTCTGGAGCTGCAGTCAATCTGATGGTCTATGATTTCTCGTTATGATGATTCTATGCTCCTGGCTCAATGATTCTATGCTCCCGGCTCAAAATACAAATTTGGTCTGAACTGTTCATCTTTTTGGGAGCATAATGTATTGCATATTTTATGTTTTTCCATCACTTCTTTTTCCTGTGGCTACTCTTCACAATAAGACACTCCAAGTGTGCATCTCTGTTAAGCCATTCTATCAGCCTCTATCAACTTCCTCCCAGCTAAACAGACATGATTCTTCCTTTTTTTTTTTTTTTGTACTACTGTGATTCCCACAATTTGACAATGAAGGGTGCCACAGCTGGTGGCACCTACCAGACTTTTAGTTAGTATGAACCACTTCCAAAATACAAACAAAAGTAGTATTTACTTGACTGCCTAATTTACCAGGAAGAGAACATGATTCCCAAATATCATTGCAATTCAGAGTCAAAGTAAAGCTGAACTATAATTTGTGAAGCAAAACACACTGTTTCAGCTAGATGTAAAGGATAAGTTACTAGATCTACAAGGACAACGGAGAAATTCTCCAGCAAGCAATATGAAGCAAGAAATGTTGGAGCATACAATCTTGCACATAGCTGTCATTCTTAACCTCATTTTAGGACAGGACATGATGCTGTATGTGTATTTCCTTGCATAAGGGAAAAACGGAAAAAAACCCAGACAAAAACAGGAAAACCAGAAAAAATGAAATGCTCGGTTTTTATTAAAGTAGGTGTCACTTTACATCTAAAGCAAGCAAATAAATCATAGTTTCCCCAGCCTACTCCTAGAAGAAGACTGATAGGTTATGGCCTAGACAAGAGTTCCATGTGGTGGGTGAGGGACTGCCTGAATGCACCAAGGGGGTGGTGGCAAATATTTCCTTTTAAAACCAGAAGCCTGGCACATGTGGGGTCCCCAAGGATCAATACTGGGCCCAATGCTCTCTTTAACACCTCCGTAAGTCACAGAGAAAATGGTACCAGGTATAACCTGAAAAAGTTTGCTGATGATTCTAAACTGAGTGGGGATGTGGACACAACTCCCCTGACACAACTTCAGGCCATTCTCTCGGGTCCTGTCGCTGTCACCACAGAGACACCATCAGTGCCTGCCCCTCCTCTTCCGCTCACAAGGAAGCTGTAACTGCAGTGAGGTCTCCTCTCAGTCTCCTCTTCTCCAGGCTGAACAGACCAAGTGACCTCAGCCACTCCTCACTTGATGTTTCCCCTCACTTGAGGCTTCCCCTCAAGGCCCTTCACCATCCCCCTGGCCTCCTTTGGACACTCTCTAACAGCTCAATGTCTTCTTTGCGTTGCAGTGCCCAAAACTGCCCCCAACACTCCAGATCTGTACAGGCTGGAAGAATGGGGTAACAAGAATCTTACGGAGTTCAACAGAGACAAGTGTAAGGTTTGGCACCTGGAAAAATATAATCCATGAGTGCAGCAGGGGCTGGGATCTACCCGGCCAAGGAGCTGCTCTGTGGAAAGGGACCTGGATGTCCCTGGACAACAAGGTCAGTGAACAGTCCTGCTATGGCAGAGAAAGGCAGTGGGATCGCAGGCTGCATCAACAAGGACACCACCAGCAGAGACAGAGGAGTCATTGTCTCACTCTACTCAGCATTTGTCAGGCTACACCTGGAACACTGTGTTCCGTTTTGGCCCTTGCCACACAAAACAAAAGACATGGATAAGCTGGAGAGAGTCCAGAGAATGGACACAAAGAACCAGGAAGCCTGCCAGGTGGGAAAAGACTTAGGGACGACCTAATCAGTGTGTTCCAGTATTTAAAGGGTGGCTACAAAGAAAATTGAGACTCCCTTTCCACAAGGAGACACATAGAAAACATGAGGGGCAATTGGTACAAGTTACTCCTGGGGATATTCTGTATAAACTGTAAAGTTTTTCATAATAAGAACAACAAGCCATTGGATTAATCTTCCCAGGAAAGTAATGAATTCTCCAGCATGATTGGGAATTTGGCTGAACATGGTGCTGGGTAATCTTGTCTACACTGTGCTTTTGCCAGGAAAGTTGGGCCAGATGATCCTTGAGCTCCCCTTCCAATCTTACATGATCATTCTATACAATAGACAATAATGCAGTTGCTAAGTAGAACTACTATGTAACAATTTAATTATTTCTATGTATGTTATTTCTGTTATGGTTTCAGCAAGAGTTGAAGGGACAAAAAACCTGACCTAAGGAATCATCACTGTATTTTAATAAAGAAATTATTTTAATTGTAAGCATTCTGGCAAAACAGAATGTGGACAAATAGCAACTCTACTGCTATGAAATTTAAAAGGTTGACAGCCATATAAACTGTCTTGTCCTACTCCAGAAGAATTCATAGCAGCATCCTCTCAATGCTTCATCAATCTGTCCCTGTCCTGACCTGCAGGCACTTTATAAGACTGAATTAAAATAGTTTGCACTTGATCCATTGCATCTCCTTTGTGCCAAGAAGTACTAAAAATGGGAGAGGCTTTATTTTATATGTACATTGAGTGACCCCACACAAACCGTGGGTGAGCAGGAAACTGTCAGACAAGTTTCTTTGGGACACCACCATTCTTGAAACATATTGGCTACACATATCCTCTTTTTCTCTTTCAAAAATATCTTTTTCTCATTTCCTCCTGTTGGTATTTTTTTGCTCTTCTCCTGTTTTGAGAAATATTGAGTTCTGAAAAGGCAAGAAAAAAGGAGACTAGGAAAAATAAATATCTCCTAGAATCAAATACATGAGAACTGTAAACCTCTTCCTCTGAAAACATTAAAGTGCTTCAATAAGGCAATTAAATGTGAAAGCATTTCCTTGTTTACTTCATCATACTTCAGGATCCAGTGCAGCCACAATGTGTTCACATTGAATATGTAATTTTTAACCTTCAGAAGTTTCCCAATTGCAGATTTTTCTGTTTTCTCACCCATACTCTGCATTTTACTGGTCATAATTTGTGCAAAGCTAAGGCTGTTTAGTATTACAGGGCTGATACAGGATGGATTACTGACACTAAGTTCAGAACTCATTTTAAAATCTGCAGTTTCTGTAGTTACCTTCAGAATTCCTTTCTTTAAAATATTTGTTATAGGTGTAATATTAAACAGATGCCAATTTTTCTGTAATGTGTTGTAGCAGCTTGGATCAAATATGGTTTAACCACCACTGTCCTCAACAGATCGCTTTTTTCAGCAAAGATCTGACACCACAAATCACTTTCCATTCCTAAAATGCTGTTATTACTCCATTAATCTTTT